>SJYC01053458.1:0-43369 GCA_006408675.1 Madoqua kirkii | reverse complement strand
TGTTTTAGTCGTGAAGTCATGTCTGATTCTTGCAACCCCAGGAGCTGTCATCTGCCAGGCTTCTCTGTCCATGGGCTTTTCCAGGCAAAAATACTGGAGGGATTGCCATTTCCTTCTCCAGAAGATCTTCCTGACCCAGGGGTCGAATCTGGGTCTCCTGGATTGGCAGGCAGATTCTCTACCACTAAACCACTTGGGAAGCCTATATATAGTAGTGTGCATGTCAACCCCAAACTCTCAGTGTATCTCTTCCCTCCTTTCCCCTTTAGTAACCATAAATTTGTTTTCTATGTCTGTGGGTCTACTTCTGTTTTGTATATGAATTCATTTGTATCATTTAAAAAAAATTCCACTTATAAGCAATTTGTGTGATATTGTGTTTGGTTTACTTCGCTTAATTGCTAGTCTGTTCTGAGTCTGTTAAGGGATCAGACCTGAGCCATGACAGGCTCAACAAGCTATACTAAGCCTAAGATTCACATTCTTATAAAACCTGAGTCATGATTCGGGGGAACCTACCCAATCCGGATAGGGATGTGGGATTTGAAAATCACACGGGTGCAGCACCTGTACAGCTCAGCCAATCATTACCCGCCAGCTGTACTAAGAACCGCCTGTATAAAAGCAACTGTGATTCAGAGCTCGGGGCTCTCGTCAAGACTCCACTGTGCTGGATGACCCGGGAGCCCTAGCTCGAGCTAGCAATAAAACCCCTTTGTGCTTTTGCATTGCTGTGTACGTCTTATTCTCTCAGTTTTTGGGACTTGGACTTCAGGCATAACAAGTCACTACAGTTTTTTTTTTTTTCTTTTTCAGGATGCCATACAAATGGACTAGCAGAATATATATCCTTTTAAGTCTTCTTTTGCTAGCATGATGCCCTGTTGATTCATCACGCTGTAGGGTATTTCTGTGCATTGCTGAGTGGTATCCAGTTGTATGATGAAACACAGCTTAATGATCTGTTCTCTCATTAAAGTTGTTTCCAGTTTGGGTTATTCTGAGTAAACCTCTGCAGACATAGTTTTTTTTTCTTTTGTTTCTCTTGGTTAAATACTAAATATATGGATTGCTGGTTTACATGAAAAGTGCATATATAACTTTAAGAAACTACCAAACTGTTTTTCAAAGTGACTGTACCATTTTGCATTCTCACTAGATTCTTTTAAAACTTTAATTTTAATAAGTGTGTAGTAGTATATTCACTGTGGCTTTAGTTTGTGTTTACCTGTTGACTAAGGAGATGAGATGGTTGGATGGCACCACTGATTCAATGGACGTTAACTTGGGCAAACTCTGGGAGGTGTGAGGGAGAGAGAAGCCTGGCATGCTGCAGTCCATGGTGTTGCAAAGAGTTGGACTTGTCAACTGAACAATTCACTAAACAATGTTTAGAATCTTTTTGTGTGATTATTTGGCATCCATATATCTCTTTAGTGAATTATCTGTGTAAGGCCTTTGCTCTTTATTTGGAGGGGGGACTGATTTCCTGAATATTTGCACTTTAGTCACATTTTAAATCCTCCGCTTCCCTTTTTATATGGATATGCAGCAAGCAGAGCTAAGTTTGTATAGCAACTAACAGTTTGCAAAGTGCCTTCCATATGCTACTTTGTTTAATGCCATGATAACTCTAAAGCTGTCATTCCCAAGGTAAGGGAAGGAAGATGATGCCCAGCCCAGAGAAATTAAGGGATTTGTTCTTTCCCACTGGTTTGTACATCCATACCTTTGAACTCAGTTTTCCAAATCCAATGTTCCTTACAAATGCTATACCCCTGCCCTTGCAGCAGGCATGTGAGCTTGCTTTAGGGGGCAGTACAGAAGGGGGCATATTTTTCTACCAAGAGCTCTGAGGGGACATAAGCTGAGAATCTCCACGTGTACTGCGTGGGAAATGGTAGCTCTGAAGCTGAGGGAGCTTTCTAGCCAGCTGACGACTGGAATCTGTTGGAAGAACAACAGGGAAGCCCCGGGGTGGACGTTGCTTGGGTAAAACCCCAGTGGGAGGCCACCTGTGTGCTCCTGGCATGCATCTGATGCCAGTGCTCCTGTTACTCTGTGCCCCTCGGTGGCAGTAGAATGCAGACAGAAGGGGGTCATGGGGAGGCTTGTTTGTCCCCCAATAAGAGCAGTTCATCAAGGGGCCTCAGTATGCAAAATGGTCACCTTTACTTTTCTGGGTCATTCCAGGAGAAAAGCCTGCCTTGGTGATGGGAAAGGGAAGCTTCTGTGAGTGAGAGGGGCTTGCCTGGCAGGAATCTGGGTTGTGGGCTGAGCATGGAGGACCCCAGAGATCCGATGAGATGTCTACCACAATTGAATTTCTCCTGTGTTTTGAAACATTTCCTATTTCTGATATTTTGGCTCTGCAAATTTGGTCCTGGGAGGTGTAAGAAAGCAGCAGGTGTAGCAGATGTCCTGGGTGCAAATCCCTGATCCATCATGTGCTGTCTTCTGGCCTCAGGCAAGTTCATGACCCTCTCTAGGCCTTGTTACCTCATCTATAAAACAGGGTTAATAGACTCACCCTGCTGGGTTTCCATGGCACCTAGTAAGGGCACCCACATCTTAGATTTTCCTAAATTGGATGCTGCATCAGTGGTGATGAGCACAGTACTTAACCACAACTATAGCTCAGCAGATGCTGCTGACTACAGGTTACAAAGGGAAGTAGCACGTGTTAGTGGAATACTGGGTCAGACCAACCCACATTCAGATCCTAGTTACACTCTTTATTACTCACGCAAGTTAATTTCTTCCACCTCCCTTTCCTTGTCTGTAAAGTGGGGATAATTAGAGAGTGTGCCTCACAGATTGTTGTGAAAATTAAGAGGAAATGCACAGGTGGTCAGCCACGGTGAAATCACAGCTGCGATGGACAGGCATGGGGAGAGCATTGAAGGTGGGCCAGGCGGCCGGGACCCAGGTTCCCGATCTGATAAACTACCAGCCCTCTGCCTTGGCCAAGTCACCTAAACCTCACCTTTCTGAGCTTCCTTTTCTCATCTGTCATGCAGAGACGTTGCTGCTTCATAGCTTCTAGACCATTGTATAGTTCAGCTGAGGTTATATACGGGAAAGTTTGATGTCCATGAAGCACTAACGGAATATAAAGCTTGATTATATTCTAATCCACTGTTGCCTCAACCACCTGAGTCCTCCGTGGGCTGTCAGAATCCTGGCTAAAGCCCCTGAGGGTTCCCATACCTTTGCGTTTAGGAATTTCTTTTCATGAGGGTCTGCTGCCCCCTGGTGGATGTTATCACCATGTTGCAAAAGGCTTTCCTGAAGGTTTTACGAGGGCTTATCTCAGGGCCTCTCTAGAGGAGCTACAGCTTTCCGGCTGTTGCGCACCAGGACCAGGCCCCGCCTTCCTCCCCGCTCCCCCCCACTGTAAGGACCGAGCCCCAGCTCCTGGTGTCTGAGCTGCAGAGCGGCTTTGTGGGCTGGAGGCCACGGTATGTCTGGAAGTGTCTGCTGACTGGCTGGTCTGTGGCCTTACTTCTAGCCCAGGGTGAGTATGGAGACACTCACACAAGAGGGTGGAACATTCCCCCAGTTTTCTTCTCCGGGAAAGAAGAGGAGAAGCTCAGGCAGCCAAAACTCAGCCTGACGCTGGGTGGGAGAAAACTTCAGCTCCCGGGGAGAGACATTGTTAAACCACTAGAGATCTGGTGTCCAAGTGGAATTTCTTTAGAAAATTCCTTTGCAGAAGGCATTTTGACGTATGAAGTGCTTGGATGTGTGGGTTGGGTTGCCTGGGTTCACATCCTGACTCCTCCAAGCAAAATGCTTCTCTAAGCCTCTAAGGGAAGCGACCAACTTGCAGACAGAAGCAGGAAGGATGCTCTTTTGTGCACGAGGAGAAGGGATCCCTTCCTCTGAGCCTCACTTACCTGAAGATGCTTGGCCTCCGGCAGCCCTCCCCTGCCCGCCTGCACCCTGCCCTCCTCTCTCCCTCCACCCTTCAGCCCCTGGCTGTGGGGAGCAACAAGCTGCAGTCAGCGTCCCTGTGGCAGCTCTGGAGAGGTGGACAGCCGTGGAAGGAACCGAGGCCGTGGGCGGAGGCATCTGCTTAGAAGCCCCCCACTGAGCACAGACAGGAGGCAGTGTCAGCGGGCCTGCGGCTGCCACGTCACCCCGGGAGGGCTCACACTTTGTCCTCTAAAGCCCTACCTGCTGCCCCCACAGCCGACATCCAGCGCTTGGGTGTACTCTTGGCGGAATGAGACAGAGACCGAAGGACCGCTTTGTGGAGGCAGCCCGCGAGGCCTGCTTTCCCCAGAGGAAGAGACCGCCGGGCGCGGGCCTGCCGTCGCCCTGCGTCCCAGCTGCTGATTACACAGCAACAGTGATGGCAGGGTCCTGTGTTTTATTGCCAAAATGTAGACAAAGCCAAGGGTGGGAAAAGAAACTCAGAACCAGAGAACATCTCCCCACTCATAGGTAATCAATGTCAATATTCAAAAATTATGTTTTATTTAAAGAAATGTTAGAATTGGAATGTAGAAATGTAGAAAATGTAGAGGAATGTAGAGAAAATATAGAATGTAGAGAATGTAGAATGTAGAAAACTGGAAAGAATGATAGACTGAAGACCTATGTTCCTTTCACTAGATTTAACAGTTCTTACCACTTACTACATTTCTTGCAGATCCTGTTCTCTATATTTTTTGTGTGTAGAAATTGGAACATTTCACTTTCAAATATTTAGCAGGTATTTTGTAACAGGAAAGAACTACACAGCCACAATATCCTCATTAGAGCAAAAAAAATTAACGATTTTACAATATCATCTAATCTACGTACTATATTCAAAGTTTCAAATTTCTCCAATTGCCTTCAAAATGTCTTTTAGATTTGTATGTGTGTTCTAAATCTGAGCGCTAGTCAAGGTTTATGCAATGCATTGAGTTGTTTTGTCTTTTTAGTATCTTTTCATCTGAAACAGCCTATCTTCTGTGCCTTAAATACTAAGTCATTGATACTGGTACTGACTTTCTTGAAGAGTCCAGACTGGCTGTGTTATAGAATGTCCCACAACTGACATTGTCAGATTGCGTGCTCATGGGATTCAGGTTGGGCATTCTGGCAGGAATGTTTCACTGGTGATACTGTATCGCTTCTTCTTGCCTCACATGAAGAGGCTCCTGATGTCCGGTTATATCACTGCCTTTGGATGCTGCTTGTGCATCTGAATCACCCGGGGAGCTTCCTTCTAACGCAGACTCTGGGTTTCCCACCTGGAGTTTCCCTTTCATCAGTCTGTGGTTTGCTTAGCACATTTGCATCATTAAAGACCTTCACAGGGATTCTGAGGGGCAGCCAGGTTGAAACCCGTGGGGGCACAGCCTTCCAGTTTCTCTCTCTTTTTTGAATTGACACTGTCCATCCACGCAGTGTAAAACTTCCCTCCCAAACCAACAGAACTGGAGTGGGGCTGCTTATTCCCAGCCTCCTCCACCTCCGGGGGGCATCACAGGAGATGACTCACCCCAGCCCTTTTGCCTCAGGGCACAGACGCCAGGGCTTAGATGGATCTTCTCTTTACTCTGGGTATGGATGGGATCCCTTCCTCTGAGCCTCACTTACCTGAAGATGCTTGGCCTCCGGCAGCCCTCCCCTGCCCGCCTGCACCCTGCCCTCCTCTCTCCCTCCACCCTTCAGCCCCTGGCTGTGGGGAGCAACAAGCTGCAGTCAGCGTCCCTGTGGCAGCTCTGGAGAGGTGGACAGCCGTGGAAGGAACCGAGGCCGTGGGCGGAGGCATCTGCTTAGAAGCCCCCCACTGAGCACAGACAGGAGGCAGTGTCAGCGGGCCTGCGGCTGCCACGTCACCCCGGGAGGGCTCACACTTTGTCCTCTAAAGCCCTACCTGCTGCCCCCACAGCCGACATCCAGCGCTTGGTGTGTACTCTTGGCGGAATGAGACAGAGACCGAAGGACCGCTTTGTGGAGGCAGCCCGCGAGGCCTGCTTTCCCCAGAGGAAGAGACCGCCGGGCGCGGGCCTGCCGTCGCCCTGCGTCCCAGCTGCTGATTACACAGCAACAGTGATGGCAGGGTCCTGTGTTTTATTGCCAAAATGTAGACAAAGCCAAGGGTGGGAAAAGAAACTCAGAACCAGAGAACATCTCCCCACTCATAGGTAATCAATGTCAATATTCAAAAATTATGTTTTATTTAAAGAAATGTTAGAATTGGAATGTAGAAATGTAGAAAATGTAGAGGAATGTAGAGAAAATATAGAATGTAGAGAATGTAGAATGTAGAAAACTGGAAAGAATGATAGACTGAAGACCTATGTTCCTTTCACTAGATTTAACAGTTCTTACCACTTACTACATTTCTTGCAGATCCTGTTCTCTATATTTTTTGTGTGTAGAAATTGGAACATTTCACTTTCAAATATTTAGCAGGTATTTTGTAACAGGAAAGAACTACACAGCCACAATATCCTCATTAGAGCAAAAAAAATTAACGATTTTACAATATCATCTAATCTACGTACTATATTCAAAGTTTCAAATTTCTCCAATTGCCTTCAAAATGTCTTTTAGATTTGTATGTGTGTTCTAAATCTGAGCGCTAGTCAAGGTTTATGCAATGCATTGAGTTGTTTTGTCTTTTTAGTATCTTTTCATCTGAAACAGCCTATCTTCTGTGCCTTAAATACTAAGTCATTGATACTGGTACTGACTTTCTTGAAGAGTCCAGACTGGCTGTGTTATAGAATGTCCCACAACTGACATTGTCAGATTGCGTGCTCATGGGATTCAGGTTGGGCATTCTGGCAGGAATGTTTCACTGGTGATACTGTATCGCTTCTTCTTGCCTCACATGAAGAGGCTCCTGATGTCCGGTTATATCACTGCCTTTGGATGCTGCTTGTGCATCTGAATCACCCGGGGAGCTTCCTTCTAACGCAGACTCTTGGGTTTCCCACCTGGAGTTTCCCTTTCATCAGTCTGTGGTTTGCTTAGCACATTTGCATCATTAAAGACCTTCACAGGGATTCTGAGGGGCAGCCAGGTTGAAACCCGTGGGGGCACAGCCTTCCAGTTTCTCTCTCTTTTTTGAATTGACACTGTCCATCCACGCAGTGTAAAACTTCCCTCCCAAACCAACAGAACTGGAGTGGGGCTGCTTATTCCCAGCCTCCTCCACCTCCGGGGGGCATCACAGGAGATGACTCACCCCAGCCCTTTTGCCTCAGGGCACAGACGCCAGGGCTTAGATGGATCTTCTCTTTACTCTGGGTATGGATGGTGGTGGGTCCGATTGGGGTTGGGGCCAGTGTCAAGAACCCCGGAAGGAACATTTCCTGGGCATATGCATAACCTATCTCTTGGGGTGAGAAGGGGGAGCTGATGTGATCTGAGCCCCTGAATTTTCTTCCCATACCTGGAATGACATTTCTGGAAAGATCAGACTGACTTTGAGATTAGGAATTTGAAGATACTCAACATTCCCTTTTCCTATTGCAACAGATTAGCTAGTGACAATTCTCACTCCCCCAACATTTGTGTACACACACACACACACACACACACCATACACAATGAAGAAACGCAGAGTAGAATGGCAGGGGAGGAGCTGCAGGGGGATGAAGACAGAGGCCAGCAAGTGTGACAGCAGTCTCTAGGTATAAAAATCCAGCTGATCAATCGAGGGTTAACCATGGTGGCGACAAAAGGCCGATGGCTGTGCTGGGCTGCGCGGCCTAAGTCAAGCAGAATTTAGTGGCTGGCTGTGTCCAGGTCAGGTTCCTCCCTGGATACCATGTACTGTAACCACTTGGAAGTCTTGTACTCAGCAACAGAACACACACAGCTGCAGTGAAGAGGCGAATGTGAGCAGCTGGAGGAAGCTGTGGTCCCCAGGAGCTGTGAACTTAGACGGAGGCAGCAGAGTGGATCAGGTTTAACCTCATCCCTAGAGCCTCGCTCTGTCTCCACCTGGAGGCTGTGGACGGCACTGGCTGGCTGGAACCCCAGAGAATCCTGGGAGAGAAACCACTTCTAAGCCTCCTTAGGATCAACAGTCTACCTGCCTGGCGCTTCTGAACTGGGAGCAGGAGGCAGCTCCCATGGGGTCAAGTTGGCTGGAGAAGCCACATCTGTCTAGGAGAGGAGCATGAAGCCCTGAGATGGAGGGGCTAACGAGGAGGATGATGTGATTGCTTATAGCATCCCTGTAGCTCCTACCTCCTTACATCTGCCCCTCCTGTCTCTTATCCAAGGCTGGCTGCACGGCACCCCTCAGGTGCATGCATGCCTTTGGAAATATTGTAGTCCAAGAAGAAAGTTCAGAATACACAACCTTGTCACATATTCACATATATGCATTCACATGCACACACAACATCCCTGTAGCTCAGTCAGTAAAGAATCTGACTGCAATACAGGAGACCTGGGTTCGATCCCTGGGTTGGGAAGATCCCCTGGAGAAGGAAATGGCAACCCACTCCAGTATTCTTGCCTGGAGAATCCCATGGACAGAGGAGCCTGGTGGGCTGCAGTCTATAGGGTCACAAGAGTCGGACACGACTGAGTGACTGTGCACAAGCGCCTGCACGCTCACACAACACACATGGGCAAACATGTGCATATATGAGGTAGGACTCAGGGCCAAGGCAGGTCCGGACCCTGCTCTGCCATATACTGGCTGTGTGACCTGGGGAAGTTGCTTTGCCTTTCTGGGCTGCAGCTGCCTTCTCTGTGAGAGTGAAGTCAGGTGGTTTCTGAGATCAGAGAATGTCAGAGATGGAAGAAAAGGTAGGAATCATCGTC
The DNA here is from genome assembly GCA_006408675.1 of Madoqua kirkii. NCBI lineage: Eukaryota > Metazoa > Chordata > Mammalia > Artiodactyla > Bovidae > Madoqua > Madoqua kirkii. The sequence goes on along the minus strand of SJYC01053458.1, from coordinate 34,579 downwards.
CATCAATTCATTTTGCAGATGCACAATCAGAGACCAGAAGGAGCTCCTTAGACCAGTGGCGAAGCTGAGGACTAGATTGGGAAAGGGAGTGACTTATTGTGGGGCACTGATAGTCATGGGCCCTACCCCAAGGAGCTAGGAGACTATCTGCTCAGAAATCTCTTTAGTCTCATCCCGTTTCAAACTTCTCCAAAACCAAACTGGGGAGGAAGAAGATGGTGGTTAATCAGTGGAGAAACGGGAACACAGGAAGTGAGAAATCCAGCACTGGTCATTTGAAGAGTGTAATGGTAGGAGGCATGGATCATGGGCCTGGGCAGGCTGTCTCTGTGGCTAGGAGACTACAGAAGAGAAAGTCCCTGTGTGTGTGTGTAGGCAGTATTGAGGTACCGAGGGGTGTAACTGTGAGGTTGCACAAGTGGCTGATCATGCTATGTTTCAAATTGCCTGAGGTCAAAGTTTCAACTTTACAAAGAATTTTGTTAACAACCTGAAAGAATTGAGTCCACATATTTTTGTTTTTAGTGTATTTCCTCTCTGAGCCATCTAGCTCAAATAGGAAGGTTTTTCTAGAAGTTCCCTGAGTGGGTTCCATGGGGTGTTATTGTATTCCATGGAGGGATTGGGGTGGGGAATGTTTGGAAAATCCTGAAACTGACTAAGACAAGGAGGTTTTCTTACTAAAGGTGGGTCTTCTAGAGCCTTAGAGCTTTGTGAGCCTCCAGGTGGACCTGGTGTTGAGCATCCATCATACTGCTGGACCATTTCAGGAGGCTGGAATTTTATGGATCACTTTTTAGGAAACACTTTAAACCCTGGGAATTTTTACGTCATAAAAGTCATAATGATAAAGGGAAAAAAGGACTTTCTTATTGTTGGTATGAAAAACTTGACACATGCAATTGATTTTAAGTAACATTTAAAAAGACTATATTCAAAGATGATTTTACTTAAAGACTTTGATTTTTTTTTCAATGATTCATAACACTTGTGATGAGATAGCATAGGACTGTTCCTTCCATTCTTCTGATTGAGTGGTTTTATGCTTGGTGTCTATTCTTTAACTTGGAAATGTAACATACATGTGTAACTTAAATTCTCAGGCTAATATTTGTTTTCTCTTCTGCCCCGACAACTCAAGGACTTGAGCGTGTTTTAACTCCAGTCTTCCCTCCTGACCTATAGGCCACCATCTTTGTTCTGTTGTATGTTTGGAAACCCCTCAATTAGACATTATGGCCATTGTTTTATACATCAGTGTTTGTATAGATTTGGTCATGTGTTAACAACTTTTCTTGCTTTCCTCATTTCTTCTTTCATCACAGACATTAAAGTTTTCTTACTGAGGGTTTATTGGTAACAAGCTCTGCTTTTCTTTGTCGACAAATTTCTTTAAATCACTTTATTCTTAAAAGAGAGTTTTGTTTGGTATTAAATCTAGGTTGATGGTTATTATCTTCAAAGTTTATTTCCTTCATCTATTAGATGTGGACAGTAAATATCTTCCTTAATGACTACATCAAGAGGTTCTTGGGAGGACCATATGGCATACCGATTAGAAAGCTTTAAACAATAAATGTCAGATGTTCTGTTTGTCCTCTGCTCCATGGGAAAACTTTGGAAGTTGTGTTAAGACAAAGCTAACTTTCTCAGTGAGCAAGCTCTTTGCCAGCATATCCTTGTATTTCTCAACTTTCATTGTTGTCTTTATAAGGAGACTTCTTAGGTATTTTTCCTTAATTACTCTCTCCCCTATAATGTAATGCTACAAATATAAGATATACTGCATACATTTTATGTACTATATGTAAATCTGTGCTTTATACACGAAAAGAGTGAACATTTTTCGGTCCCTCTCAAGCCCTCATGAACTGATTTTTGGTCCCTTTAGGGTCATATCATCTGTCCCAGTGGCATTAGAAAATGAGCAGCATTTTTAAGTTTTTATTTTCTTTTAAAGGATTTATTTGTTTAGCTGCTTCAGTTTAGCTGCCTCCTGCGGGGTCTTTCATTGCGGCCCATGGATTCTCTAGTTGCGACGTGTGAGCCCCCAGCTTGCAGGCTTAGTTGCTCTGTCACGTGTGGGATCTTAATTCTCCCACCAGAGATGGAATCTGCGTTCCCTGCATTGCAAGGCAGATTCTTAACCACTGGCCCACCAGGGAAGTCACTGAGCAGCATTTTTGAGCCGCAGCATTGCCTGAGCCTGAAAGGATCGAGCTCTGGAACTAGGTGGACCTGAGATTGCATCCCTGCTCTGGCTAGCTGTGCCACACTGGGCGAGTTTCTTAACTTCTCTCAGCCTGTTTTAGAGCTGAAATATGGCAACTGTTATTAAATGAGCATTAGTATCAGACCTGGAACAGAGTAACTATTGAATACATATTAGTTATTAATGAATATTTCCAAATGAGTCTGCATTCCTTTACAGTTTTTCAGTCATTTCATTATAAAAACAACACACGTGTTTATAATAATATTTAGGCATTAAGGAAAAATAAGGTATCTAATTCCATCTCTCCCTCTCTCCAAGCCCAACCCCCTACACTGTAAGGGAGAACCCACAGGAGGAAGAGCCTGTGGGGGTGGGTGCCTGGCTCAGTGGCCCAGTGGCAATGAACTCTCCCTGAGGGGCCTGAGGGGACTCTGGGGCTGGGAAGGCAGACAGAGGTCCTGGCAGACAGATTCTCAGGGGAGCTATGCAGAAGCCACCTCCAAGGTCTAGTGGGAATTCCCCAAATGCCTGAAAAAAGTAGCCTGGAGAACTCTGCCTTTCTCTAGGAGAGTGGTTCTCAAAATGTGGTCCCTGAATTGACAGCATCAGCGTTACTGGAGAATTTATTAAAGCTTCGACTGTTTGGGCCCCCGCCCAGATCTACCGAATCAGAAACTGTGGGTTTAGAGCCCAACTTGTATTATAACAAGCCCTCCAGGTAATTCTGAGGCCTCTCAGGTTGGCAAACCATAGCTCTGGAACAAGCGTCCCCTCCCACAGTCTCCCCTGGAGGCAGGCTTGCAAAAGGTTTACTAAGGAAGGGGCTGGCAGAAATCCTTTTAAGGAGTAATAGAGGTTGGAAATTTTGAAGACTTTGAGCCAGAAGTCAGCTGTGAGTGCTGGAACCTTCCTCAGAGATCTCTACCGTGGCTGGATTCTGTTCAAAAGAAGCCGTTACCAAGAGTTTAGTTTAGAGACTGAACTGAACACCATCACTGACAAAAATGTACAGGAATGTGCCTATGCTGAGAACCTTTTTCTGCAGAATATTACTTTTTTTTTCTACACAGAACTAGAATGTCAAGGCCATGCCAGCGTGTGGTTTTGGAAGAGAGTATATTGTGTGTTTTGGCCTAAAGTGTTTCATGAGCCCAGGGTTAATTTTGTGCAGGTCAACCTGACCCAGTCAGAAGAATGTTCTAAGTGTACGTAATGTTAAGGTAGTTGAGCCAGTAATAGACTTAATTCCTCTGCTTTGTTCTCAAAAAAAAAAAAAAAAAATCAGTGGGATATAGGTTGCTTTCTTTACACCAGCTGTTAAACCTTGGGGAAGAAAGACTGGTCAGTTAGAAATTAGGCCAGGCTACATACAGCAGGAAGTCAAAAATGGTAGTCACTAACACACATTAGGGTTTTTTTATCTTCTCACATGAGTCTGGTGGTAAGCAGTTCAAGGCCCATCATTAGCTATCCTCAGTCATCTCATTCCACAGAGGAAGGAGGAAAGAGAGGGCAGAGGGAAAGAGGGGGGTAAACAAAAGGGGTCCAGGGCAGCCTTCACCGTGCCTCCCAGGAAGCCCCCACAGACCTCCCTCTTACATCTCACTGGCAGAAAAATAGTTCCAAAGGCATCTGGGAAATGTAGTTTTGTTCCCAAAGGCAATGATTCCCAACTGCAAGTCATGGTTCTGTTCCTAAGGAAGAAAGTGGACTGCATAGTGGGGTAAGCAGATCATAGCCCGTGCCCTACATGAGAAGGCATCTATGGATGTACAGGATTTTCCAGAGGCTGAGGAGAGAGCACTTTATATGGACTGAAACTTGGCCACAGCCTCAACATATCCCGAGACATAGTCCTGTTTCTCAGCTTCTTGCAGGATGGCCATGAGGAGACTCCCGTGCTGAGCTGCACTCCAGGAGCGTCTCCATCCATCGCCAAGGGGCGAGTGCCCCATCTGGCTACTCCATCTCTTCATTCCCTGATAGCTTTGCTTGCAATGCTTGCATGCCCTCCTTCCTCCATTTATGTGTCCTGGATCTTCCTTTTCCTTCGTCTGTGTCTTTCAGACAAATGAAGAAACTGAGGCTCAGGGAAGGTAAGCAACTTTCTAGGCTGCAGAGCTACAGTTTAGAGCTGTATGTCTCAGGGTCCCCTGTGTCCTGGTGAGTACCTTCCTGTGCTCCTTTTTTTCTCCTAACTGAGCCTGATCCCTTAGGAAAAGCTGGGCTGGGAACTCTGCCAGGATTTCGGGAGAACTTTCTTGGAATAATGGTGCATCTGACAACTAACGCTGTATCTTTTCTGGTGTGCTGGTGGGGAGGTTGCAGTTAAACAGGTTCTTAGGGTGTGAGGGGCGTTCGTCCAGCGCCAAGTGTTCGAGGGACCTGGATGCAGTCGCAATGAGAGCAGAGGTGCCGAGAAACCTTTAGCTTTGAGGAGGGGCCCTCTGGGAGACACCCCTTGGTCCGTCCCACTGAAGGTTAAAGTCATCATCAGCCCTTTCCAACCCTATGTGCAGACTTGCTTCCGATCCTTTCCTCACTAGGAGGACTCGCATCCCACAGCTTGCTGGATAGAGTGGCTTAGGAGAAATCCGGAGCAATCGTGATTGTAAGGATTCCATTTCCTGGTGACTTGAGTCTTTGGGCCTGGAGACTGCTCAGAGTCTGAATAATCAAAGCCTTGGGCCTTGAGGGAGACTCAACAGAATTTTGCTTTAAAAATTGCAATGCGTGACAATAGGGGAATGGTTAAGTGAATTCAGGTATGAAGGACTGTGCAGTAATTAAAAAGAAACAGGGAAACAGGCATACAAAGATCTCTGAGATGTACTGTAAAGTGAAGAAAACAAGCTGTAGAATAAATGTTAAATTACAACAACAAAGGACTTTCTTCCAAATGCATATATGTAAAACTGTACCAAAAAGGTGCTTTGGGCTTCTAACAAACCAGTAAGTGCCTTGAACCTTACAGGGCTGCTTTGAGTGTTAAATGAGATAAGATACAAATGTACTTTGCAAAAGTTAAAGTGTAAGGTAGAGGATACAAAACTATACTGTGCCATTGCATCCTTGCCCTTGCTCCCAAAGTGAAATTGGAATAGGAAAGAAGGAGAAAATGGAGAACTTGTTACACCGTTCTCACCACTTCTCATGCATTGCTTGCAGGCATTACAACCCTATGAAGTAGGTATTGATATTATTATCATCCCCACTTCAGTTGAGAAACCAAAGAACTTTTAAGATCATTTCCATGGTCATCCAGCTGGCAAGTTACAGTCATAACTTCAGCCCAGGTTCTGGCTCCAGGCATTGTTGTCAGCTTTGATAACATGTTGCAGTACTATGTTGTTTAGCAGCGAAACTGTGTCTGACTCTTTGCAACCCCATGGACTATAGAACACCTGGTTCCTCTGTCCATAGGATTTCCCAGGCAAGAATACAGGATTAGGTTGCTATTTTGTTCTCCAGGATATCTTCCCCTTCCCGGGATGAAACCTGTGTCTCCTGCATTGGTAGGTGGATTCTTTACTACTGAGTTATAGGGAACCCATTAAAGTATTATATCTATATTGAAATAAAGTTTACCATTCCCTTCTTGGAGCAGCTTTGAGAAAGTCAAGATTTGAACCTCTAAGAATGAGTGTGTCAAACTGATTCTAACCCCCACTGAGTTTCTTTTCTCGGCTTACACCAGGCATAGGAATAACAGGAGTTAACATTTTCTGAGCATTTGCTGTGTGCAAGACACTTTCGTTTTGCAAGTATTAATTTAATGCAAATACTTTAGGCAGGAGGTACTATTATCCCATTTAACAACTTAGAAACGTGACTTGCCCAGAGTTTGAATAACTTGCCCAGTGCAAAGACGCTTAAAATCTGGTCTCTACCCTCAGGCCAATATGGAAGTAACAAAGGATGAAACTGCACCAAATGCTGCAATGTGATATTTACAAAGTTCCAAAGGCGCTCACAGAGGAGCAGTCCCTGCAAGGAGAGGATGTGACATTTTATGTGGGATCCTGAAAGGTCGAAGTGAGCGAGATTAGGGCAGGGGTGACTGCACGCGGAAGCCCTTGGGAATGCGAGTGAAGCCTCAATCTAAAATTCTGGGTCAGAACCAAGCCAGGTGCCCACTGCAGCGCCGGCAAAGATACGCGGTGACCGCTGTCTGTGGTTGCTCTTATGCAGATTTCCCAACCTACAGAACCGCACATCCCAGCGAGGTCCAGGGCTCAGCTTCTGCCCCCGGCTCGGGCCACAGAGAGTCCCTCCCTCCTCAGCCTGGACTATCTGAGCGGCAGAGGCAAACTGCGCCACGGCTAGGCTCAACGGTACGGGACCGTCTGGGAAGGTAGAGCGATGATTGGTGGATATGAGAGGTAGGTAAAGGGACTATCCAGATTGGTTGCCACCTTCTCTGCTGTAGAAGAGCCGGGCAGAGAATCTTCGTCTAGAGAATTTTTCAGGTAAAAAACGTCTGGAGCCTTCTCTTCCCGCTACAGACTCCAGTGGCGACTAACCGTCAGGTGTACGTCACGTTATTTGTTTGGAAACCAGATGTCCCTTAAGAGAATTATCCATTCCCCACCGCAGAGAGCGCCACGCGGTCAGTAGAGCTTCTGATTGGCTGCTGTGGATGGGGCCGGCTAGACTGGAGCCCCGGCTGCCTGGGAAGAAGCCCGGCTTCCCCGCCCTCTCTCCAGTGCAGGGAGGATGGCGCCCCCAGGTGGTCTTTTGGAGCTGTTGCCTCCCGAAGTCCTTTCTTGGCTTGCTTGGTTTCCAGAGCCTTTCTAACCTAGAAAGAGAAAGACCTAGAGTGGAATAGATACCAGCTAGGCATGGATGGAGGAGCCTGCTAGGCTGCAGTCCATGGGGTCGCGAAGAGTCCGGCACGACTGAGCGACTTCACTTTCACTTTTCACTTTCATGCGTTGGAGAAGGAAATGGCAACCCACTCCAGTGTTCTTGCCTGGAGAATCCCAGGGACTGGGGAGCCTGGTGGGCTGCCATCTATGGGGTCACACAGAGTCGGACACAACTGAAGCGACTTAGCAGCAGCAGCAGCAGGCTGGATGAGAGTACAGACTCTCAGGGCTTACTTCTGGTGCTGGTTTCCAGCTTTACACTTACGCCAGTTTCCTTTCTTTCCTGCCTGGGTCTCATCTATAAAATGGGCGTAATTATAATAACCTGCCTCAGAAGATTACTGTGAAGTTTCAGTTAATTGATATGCTTATAGGTCTCATAGTGGCAGGCACATAATAGGTACATAATGAATGATAGCTGGTGGAGGTCTGTGTACTAGTTAGGAATGAGTGTTGTGGCTTTTGAAAGACTTGCCATTGATGGTCAGATTACTTTCTCTGTGTCTCTGTTTTTCATCTGTAAGGGAGACTAAACAATAGCACCTACTTAATGAAACTGTGGGTTAATTGAGATAATACTGGTAAAAATATCTAACATATAGTAGATTATAAATGTTGTCTCTTATTATTATTATTCAATTATTATGATTACTCTTTCCCTTCTTCTGCCCAAAAGGTTACTTTAGCCTGAGTTGGCCCCTCTGAAAGAGGAATAGTAATTTGCCTGGAATTAGAGTCTCTAAATCTGTGACACTCATATGTGTAAGGACCAATCTTGGAAAATCTCTGCATCCAAGTCCTGCCTATCATTTCCATCACTCTTTTAGGCACTGTCATCTTAAACCCCAGCTGGTACCTGAGAAGAATCTTTAAAATCATTAACATTATGATCATTAACTCTTTGGTACAGAATTGGTTTGTCAGATTATCTTTAAAGTTGACTCAGGTGTTGAACAGTATTTTGAGGGTGGGGAACACAGAATGACATGTGCTGATGCAGTAAGATAAGGTACCCTGGGTCTGAAAGTGAAGGACCTAAGTCAACATATACCCTAGGGTGAGACTGTGATGGGCCAGTGATGATGAAGTGTGTGGTGGTGGTTGGGTTCAGGGCAGCCTGGAATCCTTGTGAGTCATGAGAAGACTGGACTGAGACTCAGAGATCTGACTCTGAGTATAACTTCATCTCTCTGGTTGTGTAACTTTGGACAAGGCACTTAATATTTTCTGAGGATTGGCTTTATAGTTAGTGAAATAAAACTGAGTTCTCTTGCTTGGTGCCTGGCACATAACAAGAAATCTATAAATACTAGTTATTATTGTTTTTATTGTTATTAATTCATCTTCAAAAGTATGTTAAGGATTATGGGAGAATGGGGTATATTAAGTTTTTTAAAAAAATTTAATGATAATTATTGTTATTGGCTGGGCCACAGAGCATGTGGCCAGGAATTGAACCCATGTACTCTGCAGTGGAAGCATAGAGTCTTAACCACTGCACCACTGGGGAAATCCTACTAAGTTTTTGGCTTCCACGAATCAGGGGTACCTGAGATCACCAGTCAAGCAAGGGTGGTTTACCTTTCTTTTTCCACTTCCTCCTTGTTATTTTTCTTCTGTCTCTATTAAAAAAATCTAGCTAGCCGGAGAAGTCAAATAAATAACCCAGTTTAATGAGGTTTTTATAATTCCTTGGATGCCTCCCTCCCCTACTATAAAACTGACCACTCCCCATCAGCTGCCTCAGATACTCCCTTCCGTTTTGGCCTAGAAGATGGGGCTCTGCCTAGAGCTTAGGGCCTGTACATGGTGGTGTCCATGTACCTCAGCAGCCCTAGAGCCCTGGAGCTCCTCTTCCAATGAGGGAAGCCCGAGTTGAGGTGGTACTTCTGGGAGCAGGTAGTTTGGGAGGGGTGGGTAGGATAGTGACATCCTTTCTAGTTATACAACATTCCTTTTTTTGTGTGATTACTATATTCAGTTTACTCTGGGATGCTATACTCTCCCATTCTGAACATGTATGTAGAGCTGTTCTCAGTTAAAAAGACAAAAGAGAATAGTGGGAAAATCTGGGGATTTTGTGTTGGGCAGACTTCCACTCGAATCTAGTCCTTTACTGTATGATCTTAGAGGAGTTGCTTATTTTATAGTTTTCTTTTTTATACAGTGAGGGGTAATCAGAATACTACTCAGCAGCAAAAATGAATGATGTATTGATGAATGGAATAACATGGATGAATCTCAAAATAATCATGCTGAGTATAAGATGGCAGCCAAAAATAGTATACACTGTATGATCTCGTTTGTGTAAAATTCTAGAAAATGCACACTAGTCTATAGCATCAGAAAGCAAACCAGTGGTGTGAACTGGAAAGGAGTGGAGCAAGGATAGTAAAGGGTGCAAGGAAACTTATGGAGGAGAGTTTATAGGTGTGTATGTGTATCAAAACCTACTGAACTGCACACTTTAAGTGCAGTTTGTTGTATGTCAGTTTCTGAATAAACATCAAAATGAGGAAAGTAAAGCCTATTCATAAATAGTTTTGATATTTTAGTGAAAAAAGCACTTTATTTTAGCATGCTAAAGTGCCAAGAATACCACAAGCAATCAATAAAGGGCTTTTCTATTTTCTCTCATTTTCACATATTTTAAAAAGCAATAACAAAACATTAGCCTTAGCATCATATGTTTATATGACAAGGCCTATAAGTGAGCACCAACACTTTAAGTAATAAAGACTACAATTTTTTCCTGCTTTTATGGGGATCATAGATATTATATATATTAAGGATCATATACATATAGTATATATATTTAAGGATAATATATTTATATAAGGATAAATATACATGATGGAGAAGGCAATGGCAACCCACTCCAGTACCCTTGCCTGGAAAGAGTACTCCTCCTCCTCCCATGGATGGAGGAGCCTGGAGGGCTGCAGTCCATGGGGTTGCTGAGGGTTGGACAAGACTGAGTGACTTCACTTTCACTTTTCACTTTCATGCATTGGAGAAGGAAATGGCAAACCACTCCGGTGTTCTTGCCTAGAGAATCCCAGGGACGGCAGAGCCTGGTGGGCTGCCGTTTATGGGGTCACATAGAGTAGGACATGACTGAAGTGACTTAGCAGTTAGCAAATATATATGAATGTATATATATATAAAGGATTAAATGAGACAATCATGAGAGGAACTTTGGACAGTGCTGGACATGTAGAAACATTCATTTTTTTGTTTTTTTTTTTAACTATTATTAATCATTTTTACAAATTTGATGGATAACACATAATGAGTGATCAGTAAATACTGGTTGTAATTACAATTATTTTGTTTCTGGATTGGATGGACAGGAAAGACTTGCTAGAAGATCACTGAAGTTAATTTCAAAAAAGTTTTGCCTTTCCCGAGCCTCCTTGATGATGCTGGAGCTTTGTGCTCAGTTGCTCAGTCTTGTCCAATTCTTGGAGACCGCATAGACTATAGCCCACCAGGCTCCTCTGTCCATGGGATATTCCAGGCAAGAATATTGGAGTGGACAGCCATTTTCTTTGTATTTGGTGACAAATCATGACAGGAACCATCTGGAAGAAATGTAATTAATGTCCCTTTCAGCAATATAATTACTCATCATGACTGTTAATAAGATAATATTGAAGGTTTCTGACTTATTAATGGTGATCAGTGATTTAGATGGGAATAAGTGGTTCCTAGTCCTAATGAAGTGGTATTAACTTTTGGGAAATAAATCTTTGCCTTATATACATGCAGCTCCTGAGAAACTTGTCAAAATGGAGATTTGTGCAGTTTACCTATGAAGATTTTGATTTGGTAACTCTAGGATGGGCTAGGAGTTTGTATTTTATTATGCATACCCAGTTGGTTTTGATACAGATAGGCTGTAGACCGTTCTGTGTGAAGCAATTGAGAAAATATTTGAGACCTTGGACAGCTCCTAGTGATGCTAGCTCAAGATTTTCAGGACACAGGACAGCTCCTAGCATCTCTGGCTGCATACACAGCGGGAGATGAACTTCGGTTCTCTATGGGGCTTGCCCATTTTCCCAGAGAATTGAAAAACCCAGGGTCTCTAAAGTCTGCACTTTGGGAAATGAAAAGTTTTGACCCCTGGTGGCAAATAAGGGGATGAGTTACGTGGTATACCCTGTAGTAGAAAATATTGTAAGTCCTTAACTCGGAAATTTTGGGGCAGTGGGGGTGCACGTAGCCTCCAGAGGGTCTGAGACTCATTTGAGCTTGTAGGCAAACTTTTGAGGAGGATTGTGGACATATATTAATATTTTAGTGGATGGGGAAATTAACTTTGTCTCCATTTGAGGATGGAAATATTCTGGACCAATTAATTTGTGTACTTTTATATACAACTTATGTACTTTGATAGACCTCTTAAGATTTGTGTGGGTGACTAGAGAATTTTAAGTTCCTCCTTGTTGTTCAAGTACTAGCAGCTATCTGTATCACATTAACTATGGCAACATCGTAAAAACAAGCATGCAAACAATTCTTGAAGACACCCAACTCTGACATCTCAAGTTGTAACTTGAAGTACTCTCAAGTGTTGTTAAAGTTGGTACAGAATTGGATATATCTCATCTTGGCTAATCTGGAAACTTCATATTACTTAAATACTATCTTACTGTAGATTAATGTGGGAAATGAGGTCATTTGGGTGATTAAGAAGGCTTTTTCCCCTATATATCATTTGATCTTTAAATGTTCTTATCCCTGATGGCTTTACATGTATCCAAGTCATTGGCTATGAAGTATTGAGTTAGCTATTATTTGCAGTGGGTCAAACTGTTTCTTGCAGACAAAGTGATGACTATTAATAGAATTTCACTTAAAATACATCCCGAAAGTTAACCCTTAGTCGGCAAACCATCTCACATTCATCATCTGTGGCCTATTTGTGGTAGTCTGTAGCTTAATATTCTAATATATGTAAAGAGAAAGTCATTCTCTCAAAGGCCTAGTTGATTTGAATCAACTGTCCTGAAAGGTGCTGTTTTTTTTTGACTATGGAGAAGATGCTCTTGAGTCAGTGCCAACTAGATGAGAGCTACTCCAGTGGGAGAGAGGAGGCAGAGCTATGAGGGTGCTCCTCAGATCCTCAGAGACTAAGGAGTGGGGGCACTTGGAGGGGGGGCAACGTGTGTCCATGACTCTGATGTTTTTCTTTCTCTGAGGAGCAATGAGGTAGAAATTATTGACTGAAGGCTCTTAGCAGCTCAGCAAACCTTCTGAACTATCTGTGCTAATTTTGGAGTAAAGATAACCCAGATAGTTTCTTTTCTTGGCTTCTGTGACACCAGCTTCTCATGTTTGATTTGTTACCTCCAGTCTCACTGGATGCTCCCTTTTAATCTCTTAACTGGCTATGTCTTCTTTGCTTGACCTCCAGTTCTTTCCTGGGTCCTTTTCTCTAGCTATGCTGTCTCCCTGGTGGATTTCACTTAGTTCCATTATGGTAATACCATCTGCATGCAGATGACTCCAAAATGTAGTCTCCTGTCTTGATCTTTCCTTGAGCTGTAGGCTCATAAATCAAACTGCCTACTTGATGTCATCCTGCCCCCTGACTTGGACATCTAATGGCATCTTAAATGTAATGGGCCCACACTGTACTCTTTATTCTCATCTTTTCCCTCTCCCTAAACTGTTCTTCTCCAAGTTTCTTCCTTGAAAAATAGTATCACCTCTTCCCAGTTTTTAAAGATAAAAACCTGGGGGTTATTCCACTCTTTTCCTCACTTGTCACATCCAGTTAGTCAGTTCCATCTCCAAGATACATCTCCAGTATATTCACTTCTTTCTTTCTGTTTCTACAACTATCACCTTCAGGTTAAACAATCAATATCTCTCATCTGGGCCATTTCAGTGGTCTCTTAACTAGCCCTTCGGCTTTCATTTTTGTTTTACTCTAATCCTTTCTCTAAGCAGCATCCAAAATAAATGATAAATTGAATCATATCATCTCCTTTCGTAATACTTAGCAAGACTTCTCATTGAATTTAGTATACAATTCAGACTTCATTCTTTCCATGGCCTTTACAACCCTACATGATGCTATCATGTCCATTTCCCTAACTCACCTCCTTATAGTCTCTCTTGCATCCTCTGCTCCAGCCACATCACCTCCTTTCAATTCCTTAAATACAGCAAATTTATCCCCACCTCAAAGCCTTGGCACTTATTTTTTCTTTCTGGAACACTCATATTCAAGAACTGTACATGCCTGCCTCCTTCTCAATATTCAGGCTTCAGCTCCAATGTTATTTTCACAGAGAGATTGTTTATTCATGACAGAGAGATCATTCACTTATTTTTCCTTCAGTCACTATCTCTCTGGTCTTCTGGCTTAATTTTCTTAGTATTTATCATGTACTAGGTACAGATTTTATGTCACATATTCAGATAAGCAAAAAGTGGTAATTTACTGGCTCTTATTGGATTCGCTGGTGGCTCAGATGGTAAAGAATTTGCCTGCAATGCATGGGACCTGGGTTCAGTCCCTGGGATGGGAAGATTCCCTGGAGGAGGGCATGGCAACCCACTCCAGTATTCTTGTCTGGAGAATTCCATGGACAGAGGAGCCTGGTGGGCTATAGTCCATGGGGTCGAAAAGAATCAGACATGACTGAGCAATTAGCACAGCACTGCACAGTAATAATCACAGTAAGCTAACTACCGTCACAGACAACCTTAAATTTCAGTGGCTTAGCCCAATAACGTTGATTCCTATGCATGGCACAGTCCCATGTAGGGTGGGAGATGGTGGGAGTGGAGGTTGGGGAAGGGTTGTCTGGTCTTGTCCACTTTGATCTCTTTGGAGTGGCTGAAGGCTTCCGTCTGCTGCCATCAGTCACTGAGCCAGGCATGCCACTCTGTCATTTAGTCTGTCTGTACCAGTCATCTAGCATCCTTTTTGTTCAAGGCAAGTTGCCTCTCCTGGTCCAACAGTGCTCTCTCTGTACTCTTCCTGAGATTAGGGAAAACCTTCTGATGCCCTCCTGCAGCATTCTGTGCTGAAGGAGCCTGGTAGGTATGGTAGGGGGGCGTGGCAGGTGGAGGGCAGCTGTACTGATTTTTCTCTGCATGAGCATGCCAGCCTCCATTCTGTTCTTCTGAGGACCTCCCCGCTGTGTGAGACATTTCTTGAAGTTCTAAGAAATTCTTTGATCTTATTCTTGATGATAAATTAGGGAGTTTCATCAACACCCAGCTGAAATTTCTTTTCTGAGAGGGGTCAGGAGGAAGGGCCTCTATCTCAGGGTCCATCACCAACAATTTTCTCTCTAGCTTTTGTATACCAATTTTGAAGCTCTTCCCTTCAACTCAAAAAAGCTTGTGATCTCTCTGTGTGGCAAGAAGACTGACCATCTCAACTCTTCCCTTTCCAAACAGTGTTTGCAAATAAACTCTATGCCCTCTTCTTCCAGGCTTTGTCTTCTTGCCATGCAAAGCCAAGCTCTTTGAAATGAAACAAAGCAAGACAATATAATACAAAGCTTTCTTCAACCATCTTGATTTCCAATACTATTGTCTCTTCTGTGTATTAAAAAAGTCTACATGTACACTCAAAGCCACTGAGAACAGCACCAGCACAAAGGGACTGCTGCTCCCTAAAGGACAGCTGCTGCTGCTGCCGCTGCTGCTAAGTCGCTTCAGTTGTGTCCGACTCTGTGCGACCCCATAGACGGCAGCCCACCAGGCTCCCCCATCCCTGGGATTCTCCAGGCAAGACTAAGAAGCAAAGGGTGGAGTTGAGATGGAGTTGGCTGTGGAAACCTCAGGAAAGGTCTCAAAAAAACACCACTTTCCACTACGTCTTGTTGTGTATGAGGTCTCTTCCCCTCAAGAAAATATCTCCATTAAGAGCAAAGACCTCGACAATCTTGTTTACTTGGGGCCTAAAACTGCTTGTGCGAAGCAAATATGTGTTACCTAAGCAATTTGGCTCAAATTGGAAAGTAGTAATGCACCTCTTGCAAGGCAGGAGATCTGGGTTCAATCCCTGTGTTGGGAAGATCCCCGGAGAAGGAAATGACAACCCACTCCAGTATTATTGCCTGGAGAATTCTATGGACAGAGGAGCCTAGAGGGCTACAGTCTGTGGGGTTGGAAAGAGTCAGACATGACTGAGTGACTAACAAGCAATTTACTATGATTAATTAATTAATATTTGTTGAATGAATGGAAAAAATGGCTTTGGTATTTTTCTGAGCTTCAGTTTAGGTTAGAACTTCTGTCCACCCATCTCTTCCTTTTTCTGTACTCCTTAAAATTATTTGAATGACCTTGAATTACCAACCGAATTGTGTTGACATGGGAGGAGGAGCTCTTAGCAGACCCTCTATTTAGGCTCAGTCATATAAATACTCCATAAACTGAATTCATGTCCTTTTCTGAACCACAGTTAGCAGGAGGGGCAGCTGGATTGCTAATATAGACCTTAAGAGGATCCCTTCTAATGATAAGAATCAAAACAAAATGAGTTTTTTTTTAATCCAAAAGTAAATGTAATTTATTTTATTTTTTATTTTTTTTATTGTAAGTGATATATGTTCAATTTTTTTTAAATTTTATTTTTACTTTATTCTGTGTTACAATACTGTATTGGTTTTGCCATACACTGACATGAATCAGCCACAGGTGTACATGAGCTCCCAATCCTGAAACCCCCTCCCACCTCCCACCCCATATCATCTCTCTGGATCATCCCTGTGCTCCAGCCCCAAGCATCCTGTATCCTGTATTGAACATAGATTGGCACTTCATTTCTTACATGATAGTATACATGTTTCAATGCCATTCTCCCAAATCATCCCACCCTCTCTCTCTCCCTCAGAGGCCAAAAGTCTGTTCTATACCTCTGTGTCTCTTGTTGTCTCACATACAGGGTCATCATTACTATCTTTCTAAATTCCATGTGTCAGTATACTGTATTGGTATTTTTCTTTCTGGCTTACTTGCATTACTCTGTAACATATTTTCTTCACATTATTTTAATTTCTGTAGCATGAAAATAGTTTGGGCATGTCAGTCATCTTACACAGATCAGGATGACTTAATAAAATGCCATTATGTATCATTTAAAGGAAGTAAGTGCTTTACAAATTTGGAGGGAGAAAAAAAATGGAATCCACTTCTTTTGAGGCTAAGATTTCACTCCCTAGTCACAAGCAGACCCTAATATGCAGCTCTCCCTTCTTCTCCAAGGCCCGCCTCCTAAAGGGCCTTCCACGTGTCCAGCCTTCCCAGGCCAGCCAGCCATTGCCATTTCTCCATCACCTTGGCCACGCGATTCCCTCATCCATTCTTCTACTCTAGGACTCAGCCTCAATTCCACCTGCTCTTTGATACCCTACTTCTTCCTCTCCATCGGAGTCAACTGTTCCTTTTCCAGTAGCATGTTTTTTTTTTTTACCTCTGTTTAACATGTATTTCGTTATCCCTCTAGTTCCAGTAGGTGAGGGCCATGTGGTTCTCTCTTACTGGCCTGCAAGCCTTTTGAAGACACTCCATTCACCGTGCTCCCTACAGCACTGTGCTCCCTACAGCACTGTGTCCTCCACAGGTGCTTGGTTATCAATGCTGCCACTGAACTGAGGCTTAGCTGTCACCTTCTAGGCACCGTCTAGGCCCCTTATAGAGCTAGATAGACAAAGTTCTCTATTTTTGACTAAACAAAAGTCGATTTTTTCCCCTTCTCCTTTTTTATCTTTGCAGCTATCTTTAAAAAAAAACTTTTTATTTTGTATTGGGGCACAGCTGATTAACAAACAGTGTTGTGATAGTTTCAGGTGAATAGGATAACAGGATAACTCCACTTTACCATGTGTCAGAAGGATCAAATGAGATGAAATGTAGAGCATGGCGGCTGGTAAGTAGTAACCAATCAATAAACAAAGGCCATTTTTTTTTTACTAAAAAAAAAACCCCTTTTTATTTTATGTTGAAGTATAGCAGATTAATAATGTTGTGATAGTTTCAAGTGGACAGCAAAGGAACTCAGTCATACATAAACATGTATCCATTCTCCCCTAAAATCCCCTCTCAACCAGGCTGCTACTTGACATTGAGCAGAGTTCCCTAAGCTATACAGTAGGTCCTTGTTGGTTATCCATTTAAAGTATAGCACCGTGTACATGTCCATCCTCAGTTCCCTGACTGTCCCGTCCCCCTATCTTTCCCCACAACAACCCTGAGTTTGTTCTCTAAGCCTGTGAATCTCTTTCTGTTTTGTAAGTTCATTTGTATCATTTTTACAAAAGTCAATTTTGCATCATTATTTTCAATTAAACAGGTTTTACTTCATAGTGCAAGACATGTCTTTTTCTGTTTTCTTCTTTAAGTTTTATATGCTGCACTTACACAGATGACTTTACTTTTGATTGTATGTCATCCCTAGATATATTTGGGGCTTCTCAGGTGGCACTAGTGGTAAAGAATCTGCTTCTCAATACAGCAGACTCAAGAGACACGGGTTTGATCCCTGGGTCAGGAAGATCCCCTGGAGAAGGGAATGGCTACCCACTCCAGTATTCTTGCCTGGAGAATCCCATAGACAGAAGAGTCTGGTCCTCTGAACTATAGTCCATGGGGTCACAAAGAGTTGGAAACGTGGAGCGAATTTCTGCCCTGTACTCACTGTTCAGAAATGAGGTGAATTCTTTACGCACATGAACACATAGAGACACTTCTTCCAGTTTGGTGGAGGGGGGTAGGGGTGTAAATTTGCATCTGTGTTCACCCTCTGCTATCTTAGTTTGAATTGCTGTATCAGGCAGAGTCCCTTTGGTTATCCATTGGTTACATATTTATTGAGTACCTTCTATGCAAATACTCTTCTTATTTTCTGTATTTACTCTTGGCATAATCTAGCATGAACCATCCACTTTTGAAGGGATTAATTTCTTGCCAAATACAGCCATACATCGACTATGTCAACTTAATTAAGGAATTGCCAGTTGCTAAAAAGGACAATCCCTGAAATCTCAGTGGTTGAGCCAATAGGAATTATTCACATAAGCACACTTCAGTACAGGTATTTTGTGTAGTGGTTCAGGGACCCAGGCTCTTTCCATTTTGAGGCTCTGCTGTTTCTTTGGGTTTCAGAGTCCTTTGCCATGAGGGCAGGGCAGAAGCTGTGTAGAATATTTTTATAGGCCAGGCCTCCCAGGTGGCACTGGTGGTTAAGAATCTGCCTGCCAGTGCAGGAGATGCAAGAGGGTTAGATCCCTGGGTCAGGAAGATGCCCTGGAGAAGGAAATGGCAACTCACTCCAGTATTCTTGCTTGGAGAATCCCATGGACAGAGGAGCCTGGTGGACTACAGTCCATGGGTTGCAAAGAGTTGGGCTTGACTGAACATGCATGCTTGCTTTCTTGAACTATAGTACATCATAGCTCACAATCCATTGTCTAGAAATCATCACATGGCCTCACTAAGATGCAAGGGGGACTGTGATAGAGAACATAGTCTCTGAGCAACCACTTCCTGGAAACAACTCTAGCCATAGGGACTGGGGCAAGAATGTTTAGTCTCTTCTGTTATCCAGGGTGAAGGGTGGAGCCAGTGAGGTCTGTCTTCTCAGACCCAAGCTTCTGGACTCTGTTCCTTTTGTGTCCCAGTCCCTGTAGATGCCCAGGCATCTGTCCTTCATCTGAAACTACTCTTATGCCTTTGTAAGTGATGGTTCTATTAAAGTCTCAGTGACAGGCGAGGCTCCATCTAAGGCTGCTTGCATTTTAACAGAAGAAAGCCTCTGTTTGATATAAGTAAAAAAATATGAGGCTCTAATAAGGGAATCTGAAGGCATGTGAGGTATTTTGGGGGAACAAGAGGCATGCAGTCCCTAAAATTAAACCACATGTTAGATCTAACCGTGTCTTTCTACGCAACCCCCCAAAACCACAGGGCTCTGAAGCTTGGGATAGGTTTCTTTATTCTTTCATTTAATTTGGAAACTTTCCATAAAGACAGGCTGTGATGGGCTAAATTGTGTACCCGCTCCCTTGCCTTAATGCATATGTTGGAGTTCTGACTCTAGGTATCCAGAATGTGACTGTTTGGAGATAGGGTCTTAAGAGGTGATTACATTAAAATGAGGGTGCTAGGGGGTGTTCTGGTTCTAATCCAGTCTCACTGGTGTCCTTGTAAGAATGGGGAGAGTGGGACACACAGAGAGCCTTCAGGGTGCATGCGCCGAGGGAATACCACATGAGGTCATAGCAAGAGGGCAGCCACCTGCAAGTCAGAAAGACAGGGCTCAGAAGAACCCAAGCTGGTTGATACCTTGATCTTGGACTTCAGTCTCTAGAACTGAGAGAAATGTTTCTGATGTTTGAAAGCCACCCAATCTGGGGGCTTCCCTGGTGGCTCCGTGATAAAGAATCCGCCTGCCAGTGCAGAAACACTATTTCGATCCTTTGTCCAGGGAGATCCCATACGCGAGGAGCAGCTAAGCCTGTGTGCCACAGCTAAGAGCTGGTGCTCTCGAGCCCGGGAACTGCAGCTATGGAGCCCATGGGCTGCAACTAACAAAGCCTGTGTGCCGCAGAGCCCGGACTCTGCAAGAGAAGCCACTGCAATTAGAGGTACTGCAACTAGAGAAAAGCTGTGCAGCAGTGAAAACCCAGCACAGCCGAAAATAAATAAATGATTTAAAAATTGTTTAATAAAAAGATTTAAAGCCACCTGATCTGAGGTATGTTATTATGGCAACCTGAGAAAACCAGTACATGGATCCCCCCATTTTGTACATGGATCAGTGTTTTTAAGTGTGATAGGCAGCTAGGAGGAGGTTTGGGAGTAAGGATCCTTGGCTACAAAATAATCACAGATGAGCCAAAGAGCTTAACAACCAAGAGTGAATGGATTCCATGTTTCCTTGAGAAGTCCAGGGTGTAATCTGTTAGATAGTCTCCAGAATAGTGAACTGGTGGTGTCAGCTCTGAATTAACGACTCTAAAACATGCTCAGATAAATTTGTGCTTAATTCCATTTGTGTTTCTATGGAGTGATTTAAGTTACATGCGAGTAATGGAAGATTCCTGCAAAATGCTTTAACACATGGAAAAGAGAAATTCTGGATAAATATTAGTCAAAAACTTCTTGCTCTTGTCGTTCAGTCACTTAGTCATGTCTGACTCTTTCCGACCCCACGGGCTGTAGCACACAAGGCTTCCCTTTTCTTCACCATCTCCCGGAGCTTGCTCAAACTCATGTCCATCGAGTCGATGATGCCATCCAACTGTCTCTTCTGTCGTCTCCTTCTCCTCCTGCCCTCAATCTTTCCCAGCATCAGGCTCTTTTCCAGTGAGTTGGCTCTTCGCATGAGGTGGCCAAAGCACTGGAGCTTCAGCTTCAGCATCAGTGCCCAGATAGCAATATGTAACTGGCTGACTCAAAATTAAGATGGCACTGTGGTTAGCACAGTCAGTCTGGAGCCTTGAACTGCCTTTTTTTTTTTTTTCTGCCTAAGTAGGAATAGCCTCCAGTCTGTTCCCTCTTGCTTCTGAAACTCAGCAATTGCCAACGTATTTTTTTAGCGCCCAGAGCTGAGTTCAGGGCTTGAAAATGCCCCAGGGCCTGCCAATGCTGGGCTGGCCGAGTGTTTCTCCTTTCTTGCAGACACATCAGTGGCTCTGGGGCCTTTTCCAAGAAACAGTGTTCAAGAATTCAAACCCAATCACAAATCCCCTGTGGGTGAACAGGAGAAAGCAGGCATCTGGCATCCAGAGATAGGAAACAGAAGCGACATTGTGCTGTCAAGTTGCTTTCTACAGTGCTTTGTTAGAATTCAGTTCTCTTTATCTTAAGGACCAGTCATGAGCTGCTTAATTTGAGATTTTTGAAAAGCAAATCATCCTTTTGGCAAAAAGGGGGAAAATGTGTCAACCATCTGGGTAAATCAAAGGCATCAGTACTGGGGAGGGACTTGTGCCTGGAAAGGTGGCAGTGTAGGGGAGAGGAAAAGCCCTGAGCTGGGGTTCTAGTTCACCACCCTGCCACCAGCTGCTGACATGTCCTGGCTAATCACTTAACCTTGTATTTTCTTCACCTGTTGAAACAGCGTGAGTCTCCGTGGTGCTGAGCCATTAGGAGACTTTGCTGCTGCTGCTGCTAAGTCGCTTCAGTCGTGTCCGACTCTGTACGATCTCATAGACGGCAGCCCACAAGGTTACCCCATCCTTGGGGTTCTCCAGGCAGGAACACTGGAGTGGGTTGCCATTTCCTTTTCCAAGGCAGGAAGGTGAAAAGTGAAAGTGAAGTTGCCCAGTCGTGTCTGACTCTTCTCGACCCCATGGACTGCAGCCCACCAGGCTCCTCCATCCATGGGATTTTCCAAGCAAGAGTACTGGAGTGGGGTGCCACTGGCTTCTCTGGAGACTTTGCTTCTCTGGAGACTTTGCTTCTCTGGAGACCCATGTAAACTGTTTGCCACCACTTATTTACAAAGGGCCTAAGACAAAAAGACTTCTTTTCTGTCCATAGCTGGGATTCCAGCATTTATAGACGTGTCTGATGGATTGATGTGTGTGCACATGTATCTGACTGAAGTCCTCTCCTAGGGGATTGAGAGAAGCCACTGTGAGAGAACTCAGCATAAGGGGCTGGGCAAGGAGAACTTGATTTTAAAACGAGACATGAGTGTCTGGGGACAATATGGCAGCCGAATCTTGAGTTCATCTAGACCCAGCCATCCTACCACAAAGGGGTTTTGTTTATGAATTTTTAAATGCTTTATTGGGATGCTCCTGGTGGTTCAGTGGTTACGAATCTGCCTGTCAGTACAGGGGACAAGGGTTCGATTCCTGGTCTGGGAACTAGGATTTTACTTGTCTCAGGGCAGCTATGCCCACGAGCCACAACTATTGAAGCCTTTGCACCCTAGAGTCTATGCACCGGAGAGAGGCCTGCACGCTGCAACCAGGGAAGGCCTGCAGACAGCAGTTAAGAGCTAGTGGAGCCAGAAAGAAACAAAGCAATGAAGTGCGGCATCAATAAACACTCGCAGGGGACGCTTCCTCCCACAGCCAGGTGTGACACAGAAGGAACGATACCCTTCTCATTCTGGAAGAAGGGTGTGCTCTTCCAAGGTGCAGGCCCAACTCCTAAGTCCATGGCACCATCAGAGGATGGGAACCGTGGCAGTGGCCATGACCACAGAGCTAAGTCATGATCACATATAAGCATCCTGAAAATCACAGGGAAAACTTGGAGGGTAACCAACACAAGGTGAGACTTCCTGTCAATGGAAAGAGGCTTGGAGTTTTTGAAGTTTCAGTTCAGTTCAGTCACTCAGTCATGTCCAACTCTTTGTGACCCCATGGACTGCAGCAGGCCAGGCTTCCCTGTCCATCACCAACTCCCGGAGCCTACTCAAATTCGTGTCCTTTGTGTCAGTGATGCCATCCAACCATCTCATCCTGTCATCCCCTTCTCCTCCTGCCCTCAGTCTTTCCCAGAATCAGGGTCTTTTCCAAAAAGTTGGTTCTTCACATCAGGTGGCCAAAGTACTGCAGTTTCAGCTTCAGCATCAGTCCTTCCAATGAATATTCAGGACTGATTTCCTTTCAGATTGACTAGTTGGATCTCCTTGCAGCCCAAGGGACTCTCAAGAGTCTTCTCGACTCCAGAGTTCAAAAGCATCAATACTTCAGTGCTCAGATGACTACTGGAAAAACCATAGCTTTCATGAGATGGACCTTTGCTGGCAAAGCAATGTCTCTGCTTTTTAATATGGTGTCTAGGTTGGTCATAGCTTTTCTTCCAAGGAGCAAGCATCTTTTAATTTCACGGCTGCACTCACCATCTGCAGAGATTTTGGAGCCCACCCAAAATAAAGTTTCTCACTGTTTCCACTGTTTTCCCATCTATTTGCCATGAAGTGATGGGACCAGATGCCATGATCTTTGTTTTCTGAATGTTGAGCTTTAAGCCAACTTTTTCGCTCTCTACTTTCACTTTCATCAAGAGGCTTTTTAGTTCCTCTTCACTTTCTGCCATAAGGGTGGTGTCATCTGCATATCTGAGGTTATTAATATTTCTCCTGGCAATCTTGATTCTAGCTTCTGCTTCATCCAACCCAGTGTTTCTCATGATGTACTCTGCATATAAGTTAAATAAGCGGGGTGACAATATACAGCCTTGACATATTCTCTTCCCGATTTGGAACCAGTCTATTGTTCCATGTCCAGTTCTAACTGTTGCTTCTTGACCTGCATACAGATTTCTCAGGAGGCAGGTCAGGTGGTCTGATATTCCCATCTCTTGAAGAATTTTCCACAGTTTATTGTGATCTACACAGTCAAAGGCTTTGGCACAGTCAATAAAGCAAAAGTAGATGTTTTTCTGGAACTCTCTTGTTATTTTGATGATGCAGTAGATATTGACAATTTTATCTCTGGTTCCTTTCCCTTTTCTAAATCCAGCTTGAACATCTGGAAGTTCACACTTCATGTACTGTTGAAGCGTGGCTTGGAGAATTTTGAGCATTACTTTGCTAACGTGTGAGATGAGTGCAATTGTGCAGTAGTTTGAATAGTCTTTGGCATTGCCTTTCTTTAGGATTAAGTTTAGGTGGATTAAAACATTCAGTTTCCATGTAATGAGATGTGTTGGAAACATGATTTTTGAACTCAATTCTAGTTCTCATCTTCAGTATTTCTCAGAACCTGAGGACAATCCAAAGAAATTCTAACAATGATCACAATAATAGAGATAATTATCATTTGTTGAGGCACTTGCCTTGTGCCAGGCACTGTGATGAGTGACATTCACAGTGAATCTGAATGGTGGGTGGCAGTACACCCAGTTTCAGATGAAGAATCTGGAGAGAAGTTGATTTCTCAGACTCAGACAGTGAGCACTGGTATTCAGATATGTCTGCTCCCAGATCTTAAGCTCTCTCTACTCTACCACAGCACAAGAGATGCTTTAGAATGGCCTTTTCACTGTGTTTGACTGGATGCTCAGAAGTTGTGGCCATTCCCAGAGAGCTACCATGTCAGAACCCTGAGCTGGGAATCTCAGTGACAGAGATGAGCCAGGGTAAGCCACCACACAACCTTGCCATCACCCATGAGGCCATGCTGCCGGCTCTGCAGCACTGCCCTGGGCAGGGGGCAGATGGAAGTGCCCCCGCCGAATTACCTTTCTGAGCATTTTTGTCATGACTGAACTTAAGTGAAGTGGTGAAATGGAAAGAAAATAATACCAACAGTGACAACGACAAAAATAACACCTAGCATTTATCCAATATCATTACGTGCTAGGAACTGAGCAAAACACTTATCAGTCTCTCTTTTATTTTTATTTTTTAGTTGGATTTTATTTATTCATTTATTTATTTTTTGTTTAATGCAGTCTCTCTTTTAATTCTTACACCTTCAAGAGTTGATTGCTAATATCATTATTTTAAAATTGAGTAAACAGAGGCTCAGGGAGATTAAACCAGCTTGTTTGATGATAAAGTGCATAAGTGGGAGGCAGACCCAGACGTGACGCAGGTGAGTGGAGCGCCAAAGGCTTGGTGCAGAAACACTGTCGTGAGCATTTCGCAAGAACTCCTATGCTTGGTGTCCTCTTTCCCCGCTTCTGAACCACCCACGTCTCCCTCTTGCTCTACATGTGGGACTTTTCCTCTCACCCCTGAAAGATCACGGGGCTCTAGGGAAACTCCAGCTCTTTCCTCCCTAGTTATAACCCTGTGGGAGGCACTGTTTTCAGTTGCTTGCACTTTAGAGCTGCAGAGGGAAAAGTTGAGATATGTTGGTATTCTTTTAAAATGTTTCTGCTATCATCACCATTTATATTTACTCATACAGTAATTGGTCACAGAAAAAAAAAGGTGATTTTCTTTTTGTAACCCCAAGAGGAGCTGAACAGCTTTTATCTTGGCTGATTTAACTATAATAAGCTCAGTGAATTCACTGTAGGTTAAATATTACAAAATGCAATTTCCTATAGCAAATAAACAATGATTGGTAAATGTAATTTCCTACAATTGGCAGTTGAATGAGTTTTATAGTTAAAGTTTCAAGGTTAGAGGTTGTATAATAATTAACCATTATAGTTAATACCAAAAGCCCACAAGACACCTTTGTGTACGAACTACTGAATTTTATGGTGACAAAATATAGAAAAAGTATAAATCTGATAAAAAAGCATTCTCTCCCTCCAATCTGGATTGTGTTTGTATTCTTAGTGGCTTCAAGTTAAGCGACTTGTAAATATTTTCCTGCTCTTTCCTAATCTATGTAACAAAGTGTAATTATTAGCTCTGTACAGAGTGTTCTCAAAGTCTCATGTCAACTTCTTAATCTACCAAAGTTCTTCTATTAAAAAATTTGTGGCCTTTAGAAATAATTTTATTTTTATTTTCTCCCCAGCTTGTTGAGATATAGTTAGCATATAATTTTGTGTAACCTTAAGGTTTGCAACATGATGATTTGATATACTTATATTAATATATTATAAAATGATTACCACAATCAAGGTTAGTTAACTCCTCCATCACCTCAAATAATTACCTTTTATTGTGGTGAGGACATGTAAGAGCTACTCTTTTAGCAACGTTCAAGTATACAGTATTGTTAAATATAGTCACCAAATTGTACCTTAGGTCCCCAGAGCTTTAATTTTAGTCAGTGGTTAATTAAAGAACTTAGAGTCTTTAATTTTTATTTCTGCAGAGTAAATTTAGATATTTTTACTTTCTTCTTGTTGAGAAACAATAACTTTGATCCCCACATAAAGGAGTTTTGAGAGTTACCCAAGGAGAAGTATTATTATTTTCCTGTGGCAGGACAGGGAATGGCTTTTCCTATGGTTTCTAAAGTCATGATATCCAGAGGCCCTTCCTGATGCTGGCCCAGCAGGTCGTGCAGTATGAGTACTGTGTTCTCAGAGCTTAAACACTGTGAACAGAAAGCACTGGTGACCGCGTGCAGAGGTTGGGAACATCAGTGATGGTGTGAATCGGGGCTGCCATAGGCTTGCGTGAGCCAGAACATGAAGCAGACGGGAGTACTGAGCCCCAGGAGAGTGCCCACACAGGCTTGAGTTTCTCGATACTTTACCCCTTTAAAATATTCTGTAAAAAACTATATTGACTGTGTAATCTAGACACTTTGCTAGTATTATGGATATAAAAGTAAGTATCCTCAAGTGATTTACAGTTTAATGGGGAAAAGTTCTTTCCTTATCTATGTAACAAAGTGTAATTATTAGCTCTGTACAGAGTGTTCTCAAAGTCTCATGTCAACTTCTTAATCTACCAAAGTTCTTCTATTAAAAAATTTGTGGCCTTTAGAAATAGATAATATTAGATAGATAATAGATTAGATAGTAATAGATAATATTAATAAGTGAGCAGTTATGAAAAGGTGTGCCAAGTGTCATGATACAGAAAGTTAATGATATTGAGAGAACAAAGCAGGAGCATTCAAGCCTCATCAAATGAAGGTCAGGAAGTAACATTATCTGAGGTCTGATGAATGAGAAGAGGGTTGCCCGTTGAGAGAGGAGTTGAGAGATGAGGGTACCTTACAGTGAGTTCTTGTCTGAAGTTCTAAGAGCAAAAGATAATGTGGTCGTAGCTGTTGGGTGTGACATAGGGAAGGGAGGAGAAATTAGGCTGGAAAGATAGGTTGGGCCCCATCAGAGGCCATGGTAATGTTAGACTTCATTTGAAAGATGCTGACAAATTACTGAAGGGTTGTAAGATAGAAAATGGTGTGGTGAGAGTCACATTTTAGAAAATCTCAGTAAGACTCAGGTCCCGAAAAACTGGATTGGAAGGGGCAGTTAGGGGCAGAGAAACCAGTTAGGAAGTGAGTGCAGATTTCCAGTTGATAGATGTTGGGGGTCTCGTCTAAGGCAGTGTCACTGGAAATGAAGATAGTTTGAAGGACTTTCAGAAGGTGAAATAGATGTGGTGAGAAACTTAATGTGGATGTGAGGAAGGAGAATAGCCAAGGGTGGCTGGTGTGTGAAAGTGTCATATACATATTCAAGAACAAGAATGAGGCAGGAGGATGATAGCTCAGTTTTGGGCTTGCTGAATTTGGGTCCTAGTGGGACAAGTGGGATTGTTGAGTAGGAGGTGGGTTCATGGGTCTGGAGCTTGAGAGAGTGGTGTGGGCGGGTGATATAGATGGTAACTGAAATAAGGGGAGAGAGTGATGTGGGCAGGTGAGATAAATGGTAACTAAAGTAATGGGAGAGTGTATGATGGGAAAAAGAGAAGTGAGTCTAAGGAATGGACATTTGGGTGACAGGCAGAAGAAGAGGAAGGTCCTGTGATTGGAGAGTAGGAGGAAAACCACGGGAGCCTGGGCTGCGGTAAAGAGTGTTCGGTAAGGGAGAGGTTAACAGTATCAAATGATACGGATGACTCAACTAAAATAATGAGTGAAGCGGGCCGGTGAGACAGCACAGAGGGAGACATCGGCATCTTTGGTAAGAGCAGTTAAAGTGCAGTGATGAGCCAGATGCCAGATTCTTCTGGGATCAGGAGTGGAAAGAAGGAGAGGAAATGGAGGCAGGGAGCGCTCCTTGAGGAGGAGAAGGACTATATTCTGAAGAGGCCACAGGGCTAGAGGAGCCTCTTACTGGGAAGCAGCCAGTAGACGAGAAAGTTTGAAGATGTAGGAAAGAGATGGGATAATCAATAAAATGAAGTGAAGGTGGGTGGTATCCCGAAACCAAGGGGTAGGGCTGGTCTAAAGCAAGGCAGACCTTTGTTCAGTGGGTGTGAAGGAGGCAGATATGAATACAGATGTGAGCATTTTGCAGATGTGGGAGCCAGAAGTTGTGAAATGCAAGTGAGAGTGGTAGCCTTTGGTAGTCTTCTCCTTGTGGGTTAATGTTAAGGAACATAGCTCCTTATTTCTTTTCATGCACTTCATGAAATATTGTCAGAGATGCTATCAATGAGCTTTCTTATAATGCTTATCTTTTGTTGCTTTTGCTGTTGAAGCAGATTCTCCTGATTAAGAAAACGAGATGGGAGAACTCTGTAAGCAATAACCCCTTAGTTCTAAGTGAAAAAAGGTAAGGGTCTTGGCAAATCCGGGGATAATGGCAGTTAATATGGCCTTCCAGGCTGGCTGGCCCTCCTTTGGCTCCCAGCTTAGTTTAACACCTGCCAGGATGTCAGTCATATGGGCTAAAGTAGACTGCAACCATTGACACACTCCTAACCTTCTACCATTTAGCTTTAGCCAGAACATCTTAAAGATCAATTAAGACAATACTTTAAAAAGCTCTTTGAAAATTGTAGATAATTAGGAGTATAATGGCATTAGATGATTATGTGAGGCAATATAAAGTGGTAGAAAACAGTTATATAGAAATTACTTGTATGATTTTATTTGGGTGCCTGCCTTAACCTCATGGAAACCCTTCACATTGAGCTTCTCACTTCTAAAGTGGCCCTTTTCTACCAGTCCTGTAGAATTATTGTCAGTGTTCAAGGCAGTGGTTTTCAGTGTGGCTGATGTTGTCCATTGGGAGTAATTTTGGAGTGAGCAGGACACATTTTAGTTGTTGTAATAATGGGGAAATGGTGGTCTTTGGTGGGGTGGAAAAATTC
The DNA here is from genome assembly GCA_006408675.1 of Madoqua kirkii. NCBI lineage: Eukaryota > Metazoa > Chordata > Mammalia > Artiodactyla > Bovidae > Madoqua > Madoqua kirkii. Next base: position 5,871 of record SJYC01053458.1, on the reverse strand, counting down.
AGGAATTTTGAGCATCTCACATGCATTTAATGACCCACAGAGAATTTTTCTGGATTGAGTGGTAGTTGCATGTTAAGAAAATGTTTTCCAGAGAATCTATATCATTTTGCTTTTTCAGTAGCAGTGTATGAATGATCCAGTTTCTCCTCAGTCTTGTCAGCACTGGATGTTGTTACTATTTCTTATTTTAGTCATTCTGATAGGTGTGTAGATATATCTAACTGTAGTGCTAGTTTACATTTCCTTAGTGGCTAGTGAAGTGAAAATCTTTTTGTGTGCCTATGTGCATCTGTTTGTCTTCCTTGGTGAAATATCTATTCAAATCTTTTCTTTGCTTTCTAATTGGATTATTTATTTCTTTAGGGTTACAGTTGAGAGATTTTTTTTTTTGTATATTCTAGATACTAGTCCTTTCCTGGGTATGTGGTTTGTAAATATTTTTTCCCAGAATGTAGCTTGTCTTTTCCTCCTCTTAAAGAGTTTTTTGTTGAGTAAACTTAAAAATTTTGATGAAGTCCAATTTATTGACTTTTTTTCCTTTTATGGATTCTGCTTTTAGAATCAAGTTGGAGCATTTTTTTGCCTACCTCTGGATTCTGAAGATTTTCTCTTAAGTTTTCTTTCTAATGTTTATAGTTTCATGATTTATGTTTAAGTCTGTGATCCATTTTAAATCAATTTGTGTGAGATATAAGATTTAGGTCAGTGTTCTTTTTTTTGGACCTATGGATGTCCAATTTCTCCAGCACTATTTGCTGGGTTCTTTTTCTTTTCAAAAATCTCTTGAGCATATTTGTGTGGGTCTATTTGTGCATGTTTTACTCAATTCCATTGATCTGTGTGTTTCTATCTCCACTGGTACCATTCAGTCTTGATTACGGTAGCTATATAATAAGCCTCAAAGATGAGTAGATGGATTCCTACCACTTTATTTTCTTTTTCAAAATGTTTTATCTATTCCAATACTTTGTCTTTCTGTATACATCTTAAGAATAATGTTTTTAGACACAAAAATATCTTTCTGGGGTTTTGATAGTAATTAAAACTGTATGTCAATTTGGGGGAAATGAACAACTATGTAGCATCTTACAATCCATGACCATGGTATGTCTCCCTATTTATTTAGATCTTCTTTGGTTTCTGTCATCAACATTATATGTAGGTTCCAGCGTAGAAGTATGGTACATGTATTGGAAGATTTATACCTAAGTATTTCATTTTTGAGTGACTTAAAATTGTATTGTATTTTAAATTTTGGTATTCACATGTCCATTGCTAGTATGTAGAAATACAGTCAATTTTTGTAGAAAAAATTGTATTACTTTTTTGCTAATTATATTTTGCTACTTTTTTCTCTATTTATATTACTATATTGCTTATATTGTATCCTATAACCTTCCTGAACTTAAGGAGATAGTTTGTCAGTTTTTTTTTGATTTTCTATATAGATAACTATGTCACTGTAAAATAGGGATGGTATTATTTCTTTATTATTTCTTTCTTTCTGACCCATATACCTTTTACTTTATTTTCTTGCCATGATACTTTGGCTAGAGCTTCCTTAGGTGTCTTAGCTGTAAGTGTGTTGTAGGTGTTCGTTATCAAGCTTAGGAAGACCTTCTCTGTACTTATTTTTCTGAGAGTGTTTTTTTGTTTTTTGTTTTAAAGTCATGAATGGGTGTTGACGTTTGTCCAGTATTTTTCCTTGTTCACAGATGTAATCATATATTTTTTCTTTTTTAGCCTGTTGATATGGTAGATTGCATGATTGATTTTAGAATATTGAACCAGCTTCCATCCCTGGGATAAATCCCACTTGATCAATAGTCTGTAAGTTTTTCATTTTACTGAATTCCATTTGCCAATATGGTGTTTGTAGATATTTATCTATAGTTTTCCTTCTTTTTTTCTTTTTTTAATACTGTCTTCGTCTGGTTTTGGTTTCAGGGTGATGTTAGGCTTCATAAAATGAACTGGAAAGTGTTCCTTTCTCTTCTGTTTTCTGGAAGAGGCTATATAAAATTGATGTTAATTCTTAATTAAGCATTTGGCAAAAGTTTCCAGTGAAATCATCTAGGTCTGTATTTGTTCTTTATTATTTCCTCTTCTGCTTGATTTGGGTTTATTTTTTCTAATACATGCATTTAGTACTATCAAATGCTCTCAGCTCTGCCTTTGTTCTGCCCCATAAATTATGTCATATTGTATTTTCATTTCTGCTCAAATATAGTTTTTCATTTTCCATGAAATTTCCACTTTGACCTATAAATTATTTACCAGTGTGTTGTTTAGCTTCCAAGTGTTTTGAGATTTTCCTGTTATATTGGTTATTGATTTCTAGTTTAATTCAATTTGGGTCACAGAACACACTCTATATGCTTTTAATTCTTTTACATTTGTTGAAGTTCGTTTTATGAGCCAGGATAAGGTCTATTTTGGCATATGTTCTGTGGACACTAGAGAGGGATGTGTATTCTGCTGCTGTTGGGTAGGGTGTTCTGTAAAGGTTGGTTATATTGTTGGTTAATGGTAATATTGAGTTCTCATTTATCCTTGCTGATTTTTTGTCTAGATGTACTAGCAATTGTTGATTGAGGGATGTTGAAGTCTCTAGATATACTTGAGGCATTGTCTATTTCTGCAAAAACTCCATCAGTTTTTGCTTTACATATTTGGTGGCTGTGTTGTTTGGTATCTTTACATTTAGGATTGCTATGTTTTATTGGTTGATCGATTCTTATGGCAAATAGATGGGCAACAATGGAAACAGTGGCTATTTTTCTGTGTTCCAAAATCACTGCAGATAGTAACTGCAGACATGAAATTAAAAGACACTTACTCCTTGGAAGCAAAGTTCTGACCAACCTAGACAGCATATTAAAAGGCAGAGACTACTTTGTCAACAAAGGTCCGTCTAGTCAAGGCTACGGTTTTTCCAGTGGTCATGTATGGATGTGAGAGTCGGATTGTGAAGAAAGCTGAGCCCTGAAGAATTGATGCTTTTGAACTGTGGTGTTGAAGACTCTTGAGAGTCCCTTGGACTGCAAGGAGATCCAACCAGTCCATTCTAAAGGAAATCAGTCCTAGGTGTTCATTGGAAGCTGAAACTCCAATACTTTGGCTGCCTGATGTGAAGAGGTGACTCATTTGAAAAGACACTGATGCTAGGAAAGATTGAGGGCAGGAGGAGAAGGGGACGACAGAGGATGAGATGGCTGTATGTCATCACTGACTCAATGGACATGGGTTTGGGTGGACTCTAGGAGTTGGTGATGGACAGGGAGGCCTGGCATGCTGCGGTTCATGGGGTCGCAAAGAGTAGGACATGACCGAGCAACTGAAAAGAACTGAACTGAACTGAAACATTGTATAATGTCCTTGTCTGACTTTGGTAATTTTTTGCTTTGAAATCAGCTTTATCTGATATCAAAACAGCCACTCCATCTTTCATTTGAGTAGTAATTTGCATGTGTTGCCCTAAAAGTCCAGGAGCAAGTGATGAGAATGAAAACAAACCACGAAATCTGGTGCAGTGGGCCAGGGGACCTGCCGCTTCTATTGGACTGAGGTGCAGAGTCCACTCTGAGCCCAGCTTTTATTCCTGATTGCAGGCTACAAAGCTTTCTTTGATCTATCTTTCCCAAGACACTGCTGTGACATAGTCCAGATCTCCTTGTTTTTACCCCAGGCCGTTCCCTCCTGGGATAGTCTTGGGAACAATCAGCAAGTGTGTAGGCAGTGCTCATACCTGATGCCAAACCGGTGTTCCAAGGTCCATGCTCTCATGATCCCAGTCATACTCCCTTCTGGGTCTGGCCTTGGGGTCTGTAACAAGGCTATTATTCTAAGACAACATGAAAATATTATTCTAAGACAACAGGTACTCATCAACACAGTTTCTTGATATATGCTATTTTTCTAGGTGCTATTTCTATGAAATTTCTCAAGGCTGTGAAAGTGCATCGTTAGAAGTTCCCACTACGTGCGCCATGTATTTTTCCCATCCTTTGACTTTCAGCCTTTTACCTTCAATCATACTGTTTGTATTTAATGTAATTATTATTATGCTATGTTTAAATCTGTCATTTTTTCTTTTGCTTTCTGTTCTTCCTCTGTGTTTAAAATTTTTTTCTTTTGTTATTTCTTCCTGCCTTCCTGTGGGTTATTTGAACATTTTGTAGAATTCCATTTTGATTTACCTAGAGTGACCTTAAGTGTTTCTCTCTGTAGAGTGTTTTTTAGTGTTGTTTAGGTATGATGTCACACATACACACAAACTCACACACATCTTATAATAGGCTGCTGGTGTCATCATTTTGCCAGTTTTGCATGAGGTATAAAAATCATGCCTTTATGCCCCTTCTCCCTCTATTTATAATGAAATGTAAGTTGCAGTTTAGTCACTCAGTCATGTCTGACTCTTTGCAACCCCATGGACTGTAGCCTGTCAGGCTCCTCTGTCCATGGAATTCTCCAGAAAAGAATACTGGAGTGGGTAAGCATTTCCTTCTCCAGGGGATCTTCCTGACCCAGGGATTGAACCTGGGTCTCTTGCATTGCAGGTGGACTCTTGGCTGACTAAGCCATCAGGGAAGCCCTATTTAGAATAAATATGTCTTAAGTATTTCTTCTGTATACATTTAGAACCATATCAGACAGTATTATAATTTCTGTTTTAACCATCAAATATAACTTAGAAGACTCAAAAGCAGAAGGAAAGAGGTTGCATTTAGCTATATTTTTGCTTACTATGTTCTTTCAAAGGGTGTTTCTTCACCCCTCTGGAGAAAGACAAGGTGAAAAACACATAACTCATCAAAGAGAGTGACTAAACCTAAAATAATTTTATTTCTTCTATATACATTTAGAACCATATCAGACAGTATTATAATTTCTGTTTTAACCATCAAATATAACTTAGAAGACTCAAAAGCAGAAGGAAAGAGGTTGCATTTAGCTATATTTTTGCTTACTATGTTCTTTCAAAGGGTGTTTCTTCACCCCTCTGGAGAAAGACAAGGTGAAAAACACATAACTCATCAAAGAGAGTGACTAAACCTAAAATAATTTTTTTCTTGGAAGCTGCCATTTCCCTCAGGAACTCTCACTGGATCATGTAATTCATGTTTTTATATGCTGTGTGGGGATTGGGGCTTTTCTGTTTATGGAGTTTGGATAAATACGGCCAGGCTACGCACTTACCTAGTGTTTCAGCAGGCGCCAGAGAGACAAGTTCATCAAATGTAAATTAACATATATAATCTAAACATACTTCCAGTAACTGATTTAATATGTGCTCTGTTGACAAAGAAGTCTCTCAGGTAATAACTATTGAATGCTTGGGAACAGAAATATAAACTCCAGCTAAAAATGTAGCTCCTGTCTCTTTGGGCAAAGAGACAAAGTGGTGTTTTGCTATTTCTTTTAAAAACTCTGGATGATTAGCTAATTAGATGCAAGAAACTTAAAAATGGTATGATCTCTTTTGGTTGAATTCTCATTAAAGAGAAGTTTGTTTAAGAACAAAAAGTGAGTATATTAGTTTATTTTAGGATAATTATATGTAGTTATCATGTATGTATATGTAGTTATCATATATATGTTAAAATATATTTCAATAAGTAAGCTCACTTCTTTTGAATAATTGGCACAGTGCTACCGAGAAACCCTGGAGAAGGAAATGGAAACCCACTCTAGTATTCTTGCCTGGAAAATCCCATGGACAGAGAAGTCTGCCAGGCTACAAATCATTGGGTTGCAAAGAGTTAGACATGACTTAATGACTAAACAATACAGAAACCCAGTTTATTTATCTATTTATTTATTATCAAGATGTAATTGATATATTACATTGTATTAGTTTTAGATGTA
>SJYC01053457.1:0-16018 GCA_006408675.1 Madoqua kirkii | reverse complement strand
TGCCTAAATTGACCAAAGAATCTAGTGAGGTTCCCGGGATGGGGTCTTGGAGCTCCCCAAAGGGACCACCTCAGGGACTCCCTGGATCCCTGATTGTAGGACTCCTGGATGGTGCTTCTGAGATACAGAAGAATTTGTTCTGCAATTAAGGAGAAAGGAGGAAGACATAGACTTCAGAGCAAATCTTTCAACCACTCTGCAAAGCAACTCCGTTACTGTGAATTCTGGAATGAGCCTGCTGTGGGTGAACAGGAATGGCTGTTGCCAGTTTGCAGGTTTTCTCTCATTCCAGGCAGGTGGGGGAGGTGGGGGAAACAGCTGCAGGCTTTGGGTTTTAAACAGGTCTCCCGTTCTGATGTAAAGGTTGATTTTTCAATAAAGAGGAGATAGGTGTTTTGATGACACAAGAAGAACTCTAGGAGAATCCTTTATAGCCCAGTAGAAGGGATGGGAAATAAGATTGCTGGCCTCCCTTGACGAGCTTCTGAGCTTCTGTTTTTTTTTTCCCTGAGTTAGAGACAGGCACAGGCTGCAGTCAAGGCTGTGTGCTATGCTACTACTAATTTTAACTAAATAGAATTTCTTCTCATTTCTATATGAATTGCTACTGATGGTATTTTTCAGCATCTTTCTTGCCAGTGTTCTCTCATTGGAGAGTCTTGTCTAAGTAGAGCTGTACCTAAGCCATTCAGGCGCAAGCTGCACAGCATTAAGCAGAAGAAAGCCTGCTTGCAACAGCAGCGTTTCAGTGGTTGCTATCTTGCCTCCTCAGGAAACTGGGCAGCTTTTTCAAAATGCAAAGTCAGCTAAGTTGGTGCAGTGCTGAGATCCGATTAAGAAAGCTTTGCTTTTGCATTCTGTCTTTCAATGAAATGATTTTCAAAATCTTAACAGTTTCGATGCCAAAGGAGAAGGAACAAAGCTGAAGTTGATGGGGAACCAACTAATTTTCGAAAAACAGGGGCTATTTTCACAATGCAAGGGAAGATCAGTTTTGAATTGCTGCACTGGGGACAAAGTGGTGCTGCAGACCTGGGCTTCAGGGCTTCAAGTGTGAGGTGTGCAGAGGACCCTGGTGCTTGGAAGGAGCCAGATGCTCTGCAAGGTCCACTCAGCTCGGCTAAGCTTGTCAGTCCCGCAAACAGGGCTTCTTCCCTGACTCCAGACCTCTGACCTGCTTTTCTTAGAGAGCTTACTTTAGAAAACCTTCAATCGTAAATTCTTTCTCTGTTCCTTTGAGAGATAAATCTCCCAGCCTCTCGCCAGGGTTCTAACCCAGGAATGTCTTTCTCAAGGACCTGGGAGTCACCCCTTTGAAATGAATCATCAGGAAACTTGGCCATGATTATATCCCAGTCTGTGTGGGCAGGTAGGAATCGTAACTTTCATAGGCACCAATTAGCAAACACGGATGGCCTGATCACATTGACCAACCTCTCTGCTAACTTCTTCTAGTACTTTCCCACCAGCTCATCCCAGCACTTAGCAACTCTCCTGCTTGTCTTTTTTGTTCAACCTCTCTCCCCTCTTGCTGCGAGAGTCTTGAATAAAATCTTCCTTCCTTGTTTAACTCTGCCTAGTGCAATTTTCTTTGGCACTGTTCAATCTAAACCCTCTTTCTGAGACTCTGGAGTCAGGGCCACTCTCTGTGGAGGAACATCTTTTCCTCAGATGGAACTGCCCTGGGGGATGCCCCTTCCCCTCCTTTCATTTCTGGTTGGAAAAACCTCCTTCCGGTCCCTCTAGTTACCATCTGTAATCCCAAAGGCGCTCCCATCAGTATTTCCTTAGCAGAGAGGACGCGGGGAAAGGAAAAGAAAGCCAGCATTTGGCTGCTCCTTGGGTCTGTTCTCATTTTTCACAGTGGTCTCTCTGTTTTGTAATTTTCTTAAAACAAAACAAAACAAAACCTTCTTTTTAGGAATTCGCTGGCATCCCAGTGGTTAGGACTCAGTGCCAGGGTATGGGGTTTAATTTCTGGTGGCGGAACTAAAATCCCACAAACCACGAGGTGTGGCCAAAAAATTTAAAATTCTTGGATGAGGAATAAATTAGAAATGTGCTCATTGGTGAGAGAGAACATCCCTTGAGTGGCTGTGTTGGGATTCGAGGAATGACTCAGTTCCAGGGTATGGGGTTTAATTTCTGGTGGCGGAACTAAAATCCCACAAACCACGAGGTGTGGCCAAAAAATTTAAAATTCTTGGATGAGGAATAAATTAGAAATGTGCTCATTGGTGAGAGAGAACATCCCTTGAGTGGCTGTGTTGGGATTCGAGGAATGAATATTTTACTGGCTTTACTTAGAGAAAAGTGTGGGCCACATGGGGTCCACGTCCCACTGAGCGAGGTGCTGTAGCGCCTGGACTCAGCAGTCTGCCTACCTGGGCTGATTGTCCCCTCCACTACTTGATGTGTGACCATGGGTGAGTTGCCCACATAGCTCCCCATGCCTCAGTTTCCTCACCTATAAAATCTGGGCCCATCCTAGGGTTGCCGTGAAGGTTACATGCTTACTTGTGAAATGCTTGGTACAGTGTACAGCACAGAGTAAACTTCCAATAAATGTTTAGGCATAATCATTGTGACAGGCACATTATTTTTTTTTCCCCTGAAAGGAAGCATGTGCAGTTGTTATCAAATAATCTTTGGGGAGAAACAGAGTAGGGAAGGAAATACTGCCTTTTGATTTTGTACTTTCTTGTACTGTTTCAAGTGATGTATTTTGGGGTGGAGGAAAACAATGTATTATTTCAAACCTGATAACAGAATTTCTGCCAGAGTGGGACTGGCCTTTAGGAAAATTTACTGATGTCTTCCTTAGATATGAGGAGATGCTTCCCTCTGCCTCCTGTACCCATTGACTGAATCAGAAACCAAGAGAGATGGAAACTCCTTTTTTTTTCAGAAGCTGGAACCGTGTTAAGAGTCCCACAGGCAGCTGAGAAAGGAGGAGGTGCGGTGCTCAGGATAGAGAAAAGCAAGAAAGGGAGAGGTTCTTAGAAGAATGGTCAAGGGGGCCTTTGGAACAAGGGTGTGTTTTCTCTTTTAAACACATTCTTATTTGCTTGCACTAGGGCTGGCTATGGCATGCAGAATCTTTGATCTTCGTTGCAGCACTTGGGATCTTTAGCTGTGACATGAGAGCTCTTAGTTGTGGCATATGGGATCTAGTTCCCCAACCAGGGATCAAACCTGTAAGCAGGAGTGCAGAGTCTTCCTTGGAGCACTAAGGAAGTCCCTGGAACGAGAGTGTCTGATTTGAAGTTATCCACTTTACAGTGGTGTCCCCCACAATCACTGTTTCATGTAACTGCTCTTGTATAAGGGTTTTGGGGGAAACGAAGGAAAGAAACTAGGGAGAGAAGAAAAGAACAGCCTTAAGAGGTCTGGCTCAACTGAGATAATTATTCAGGGGGATGGAAAAATTCAAACCTAGAGGAAATAATGAAACCTTTTGGAGAGATATTGGGAATGTTTGGTTTCCCACTGTGTGGGGACAAGAAGGGTGTAGCCATTTCTTCTGGTAGCATGGCAGAAACTTTCAATTGTCCCCCAACCTCTGTTCTTGCTTTTAACCTAGAACTCCCTTAGTGTCATCCTGGCACATGACAACCCCACTCAAGACTACGTCTGTTTTGCAGCTGGATGAGTCCCACTGACCAGGCTTCTTGCCAATGGAAGACAGAATGTGCAAACATGTAATTTCCATCTTACTCCCTTGATGGAAAATGACTTATCTCTCATCTCCTCTCTTCCTCCTTCCATGACCTAGAACATGGAAGTAGCAGTGAGTCCATTTGACCATAAAGATAAGGACAGTGTCTTGTCATAGCCTATGATTGCAGGACCTCCCTTTGTAGAGTTTCTGATTCAGTAGGGTTGAGGTGGGGGCATGGGGATTTACATTTCTAACAAGCTCTTGAGTGATGCTGATATTGCTGGTCCCGGGGCCACAGAGGATGGGAGAACAACAGAGTAGGAGCCTGGGTCCCTGATGTTCTTGTGGAGCCGAGTCACCTAAGCCACTGTGTTATGTCTGGACTGTTACCGTAAGAGTCGAGTGAACTTCGGCCTTTCTGGAGCCATAGTGTTTTGGTATTCTCCCTTTTTAAAGCAGTTGTACTTGTATCTTAATACCAATATTACAGGTAAGGGTAATGTTGTATGGCTGGAGGACTTGGGGATACTGGGCTCCTGGCTCTTAAGTTCAACGTGAGCGATTTTTATTTGGAAAAGTAATAAAAGAAAGGTAATTACTTGTTTAATGACATAATGACTTCTTTTATGAGAGTATAACAGGTATGCAGTGAACTGAAAACATTCTTTCCACATCTGCATCATTGCTTATTTTCTTGCCTTGGGAAAAATCTAAACCCTTGTATGCCCTTGTGTTCTCATTTAAGTAGGGCATGCGATTTCAGTGCTGTTGTTCAAAGAGTTATGTTGTCTTAGAAGTCTTTGGAAAGTCAAGCATTTCCTTTTATGTACTTGTTAACATGAACATAGGAATAATGGTTCAGTTCAGTTCAGTCACTCAGTCGTGTCCGACTCTTTGTGACCTCATGGACTACAGCACGCCAGGCTTCCTCGTCCATCACTAACTCCCAGAGCTTGCTCAAACTCATGTCCACTGATGCCATCCAACCAGCTTATCCTCTGTCATCCCCTTCGCCTTCTACCTTCAATCTTTCCCAGCATCAGGGTCTTTTCCAATGAATCATTTCTTCGCATCAGGTGACTAAAGTATTGGTAGCAATAATAATGACCTTTGCTGAACGCTTACTAGGTATCAGGGACTATACACTCTCTATGCATTATGTCATTTATTCTTACAGTGACCATATGAGGAAGCATGACTATAATCTCCATTTTGCAGATGAAATTGAGGCTTGTGCTATCTGTGTGTGTGCTTAGTTGATCAATCGTGTTCAACTCTTTGTGGCCCCATGTACTGCAGCCCGCCAGCCTCCTCTGTCCATGGAATTTTCCAGGCAAGAATACTGGAGTGGGTTGCTATTCTCTACTCCAGGGGATTTTCTTGACCCAGGGATCAAATGCATGTCTCTTGCAAGGGCTCAAATAACAGGTCAGATTCCATTCCATGTTTGCCAGATCCTGAAGCCATGAGCTTAACCTTGGCAATATTCTCTCCCTCCCTGGTGAAAGATCATTCTCAGATGGTTTTCAGGCTTAGGGTATCAGGCCTAACATTTGTTACCAATTGGGTTCTAGTTAGTGTATATATATTTTCAAATGCAGATATTATTTCTTCTTTGAGCAGTGGCAACTACCTTGCATAGACTGCTCTGGCTTTAGGAAACTGCTGTGGGGACTGTTAGTTGGAAGTGAGAAAAGGGCATGGAGTTTAAATAAATGTATATGTATGAATAATTCACTTTGCAGCATAATAGAGAGTAACACCACATTGTAAGTCAACTATATACCAATAAAAATAAAAATTCACACTTGTGTCTCAATACATTAAAAAAAAGACAAAGTGACAAATGATTTTGTGTTGCCTGGTTTTCAGGCTGTGAGAATTTGCAGCTATGCAAGGTGTGAGATTCCAATACAGTGTTGGGCTTAGTAAGTAATCACTCGTCTATGGGGGCAACAGCGAGGGGCCACTTTTGACAGCAATTTCAGGCAGGGACCATGGCAGTATTCCAAATCATATGCCTCTGGAGCACAACCAGGCTCCAACAAACACAGGCCGGGCTGAATGGGAAGCTTTCACCACCATCAGTACAAATCCGTGCATGTCTATGGACGGTCCTCTTGGTTCTGGGCTTGTGGCTGCGTCTTAGAATTGATATTCTCTTCTTGGTATTCTCCTCAGCCTCCTGTCATTGCTTCGAAATTTGGCTGTTCTTTTTCCCATTTTTCCCTTAGTTTGTCTGTATCATAGTAAAACAATTATTGAATGAATCCATCAACACTCCATTACTTGATTAATTCCATTAATCTTTAACAGGATTATTAGGATCAGGCATTGCCAAGAACAGAGTATATCTTTAACTATACACAGACCCTAGGGATGAACACATTTTTGCATGATTTCAAAACTGTGAATCATTGTTCCTAAATGTGTTGATTAATCATTTGTGATAAATGGTAGGCCCATAACATCCTGTCTTTGACTTAATTCTATTTTATATATTTCAAGGCCTTGGTGTGGGGATATGTAAATAATGGTTCAGTTCAGTTCAGTCACTCAGTCGTGTCCGACTCTTTGTGACCTCATGGACTACAGCACGCCAGGCTTCCTCGTCCATCACTAACTCCCAGAGCTTGCTCAAACTCATGTCCACTGATGCCATCCAACCAGCTTATCCTCTGTCATCCCCTTCGCCTTCTACCTTCAATCTTTCCCAGCATCAGGGTCTTTTCCAATGAATCATTTCTTCGCATCAGGTGACTAAAGTATTGGTAGCAATAATAATGACCTTTGCTGAACGCTTACTAGGTATCAGGGACTATACACTCTCTATGCATTATGTCATTTATTCTTACAGTGACCATATGAGGAAGCATGACTATAATCTCCATTTTGCAGATGAAATTGAGGCTTGTGCTATCTGTGTGTGTGCTTAGTTGATCAATCGTGTTCAACTCTTTGTGGCCCCATGTACTGCAGCCCGCCAGCCTCCTCTGTCCATGGAATTTTCCAGGCAAGAATACTGGAGTGGGTTGCTATTCTCTACTCCAGGGGATTTTCTTGACCCAGGGATCAAATGCATGTCTCTTGCAAGGGCTCAAATAACAGGTCAGATTCCATTCCATGTTTGCCAGATCCTGAAGTCCATGAGCTTAACCTTGGCAATATTCTCTCCCTCCCTGGTGAAAGATCATTCTCAGATGGTTTTCAGGCTTAGGGTATCAGGCCTAACATTTGTTACCAATTGGGTTCTAGTTAGTGTATATATATTTTCAAATGCAGATATTATTTCTTCTTTGAGCAGTGGCAACTACCTTGCATAGACTGCTCTGGCTTTAGGAAACTGCTGTGGGGACTGTTAGTTGGAAGTGAGAAAAGGGCATGGAGTTTAAATAAATGTATATGTATGAATAATTCACTTTGCAGCATAATAGAGAGTAACACCACATTGTAAGTCAACTATATACCAATAAAAATAAAAATTCACACTTGTGTCTCAATACATTAAAAAAAAGACAAAGTGACAAATGATTTTGTGTTGCCTGGTTTTCAGGCTGTGAGAATTTGCAGCTATGCAAGGTGTGAGATTCCAATACAGTGTTGGGCTTAGTAAGTAATCACTCGTCTGTGGGGGCAACAGCGAGGGGCCACTTTTGACAGCAATTTCAGGCAGGGACCATGGCAGTATTCCAAATCATATGCCTCTGGAGCACAACCAGGCTCCAACAAACACGGCCGGGCTGAATGGGAAGCTTTCACCACCATCAGTACAAATCCGTGCATGTCTATGGACGGTCCTCTTGGTTCTGGGCTTGTGGCTGCGTCTTAGAATTGATATTCTCTTCTTGGTATTCTCCTCAGCCTCCTGTCATTGCTTCGAAATTTGGCTGTTCTTTTTCCCATTTTTCCCTTAGTTTGTCTGTATCATAGTAAAACAATTATTGAATGAATCCATCAACACTCCATTACTTGATTAATTCCATTAATCTTTAACAGGATTATTAGGATCAGGCATTGCCAAGAACAGAGTATATCTTTAACTATACACAGACCCTAGGGATGAACACATTTTTGCATGATTTCAAAACTGTGAATCATTGTTCCTAAATGTGTTGATTAATCATTTGTGATAAATGGTAGGCCCATAACATCCTGTCTTTGACTTAATTCTATTTTATATATTTCAAGGCCTTGGTGTGGGGATATGTAAACTTTTTCAGGGCCAGATAGTAAATATTTTTGAGACCATATGGTCTGTGTTGTACCTATTTAACTTAGGTGTTGTAGTGGGAAAGTAGCCACACACAATGGGTAAACAAATGAACGTGGACGTGTTTCAATAAAACTTCATTGTAACAAGTGGTGGGACAGGTGTGGCCCATGGGTTATATATTTGCTTACCCCTGATTTAGATGAAGATAAAAATTTATTCAGTGAGCATTGAAGAGGACTTACAGCTGCTGAGAAAAGTTAGGGGAGGAAGAAGTAGCTGAATGGACAGGGAAGCCTGGCGTGCTGCAATCCATGGGGTCGCAAACAGTCAGAGAGACTGAACTGAACTGAAGTAGAGGAGCCATGGTTTATAGGTCTAGGAGTAAAGCCTTGGCTTTCTGGCCTCTACTTAAGATAACAAGATTAAATATGATAGGTTCAAAAGATGACCTTGAGTTTTGGGAGTCAACTTGCTGCGAGGGAATTTGCATGAAAAATTCCTGAGTTGTCACTTTGCCTTAAAGCAGGAGGCCTTGCCTGCTAAAGAGAAGACCATGTGGGCCGTATTGAAGGCTGACCGAGTGTAGATCAGTGATATTCCAGTCCTGCTGGGTTTTTTGTGGGTCGTATCACACCTGGAGTGGTGCTGCAATTTGGATTCCTCATTTTGAGGGTCTATTGATCAATTAAAGTGCATCTATTAATTTTTTAACTTTTAAAAACTATTTATTTGACTGAGCTGAGTCTTAGTTGCAGCATGGGGGATCTTTAGTTGTGGCATGTGAACAATTCATTGTAGCATGTGGGATCTAGTTCCCTGACCAGGAATCGAACAGGGGAATCCCCTACATTGGGAATGAGGAGTCTTAGCCATTGAACCACCAGGGAAGTGGATCTGAAGAGGGGACCGAGATTATTAGGGACCAGGCCATCATTGTCTACGTGGAATTGTGAACTGAACTGGTTGTCTTTAGTCAGGAAAGGAGTAGGACCTGTATTTGGCTTAAGGGCCATAGCACTGGCACACAGCAGCCACACAATCAGTACTTGACTGAACAATGTGCAGAGAGGTTACGAGAGGGACTGTCAGGCCTGGGATAAAGACGAACTTTCTAGCAGCCAGAGCTGTCTGTCAATGCAATGGCCGCTTTGGTTACTTCCAAGCCTATAGAAAGTGCCAGACACCATAGTGTTACTGGGAGGCACTATAACATTTCCCTGTGTAGGAGGGAAACCAAAGTTTTTGATATTCTAACACGATGGGCTTTAAACAAAGATAAAAGTGAGTGAGGCCAGATGGGTGATTTTTATTGTTTGTAAAATCCAATAAAAATATTCTCTGTAGTGTACAGTGTCTGTGGCTGAGCAGGCATTCAAGTATTGAGGGGAATAATAAACGTTATTTGGAACAAATTGCTTGATCATTCAATAGTGGGGAGGGAGAGACAATAACGTAAGTATTTGCAGATTTGCCAGGTGGTCAATGCCACATGGAGTCGTTACCAAGCCCTTTTAAGGATGGAGGGCGATTCAGAAATGTGTAGCTTTATTAGGGGCTCTAAAAGACAGTGAAGTCCTCCCTGTTACACATCAAACTGTCTTTCTGGTCTGTTATTCTCTGGGTCAACTTGTGGAGCATTTGCTATATGGCAAGAAGAGGTCCACACACAGTATATATTGATTTGTTTATCTTGCTTACAGCAGCAGTTCTTAACCAATGGCGATTTTGCCCTCACAGGGGACATTTGGTAATATCTGGAAATGTTTTGGTCTTCATAACTGAGGGAGGGCTGGAATCCAGGGGTTGGAGGCCAGGGATGGTGTTGTATACTCTGGAATGCACAGGATGGCTCTTCACAGCATAGAATTATCTAGGCCCCAATGCTAATAATGTTGACATTGAGACACCTTGTTTTATTAGGACAGCAACTGCTAGTATCATACCCCTTTAACAGATAGAGAAACTCAGGAGCTAAGTGACTAGCCCAAGATCCTCCAGAGCTAGAAAACTGCATAATCACTGTTCTGTCTTGCCTCTTTGTTTACTTAGTGATTTTATAATGTGTGTAGCCTCTAGGAAGTACTGTGTGTGGTTGGTTCTTGGAACCAACATGAAAATGGGCTGTTTTCATTTTCAATTTTATACTTAAGAGATATAAAAATTCTTAGCAAGTAACTCAGTTCTCTCCTGATGAGTTTGTTTAGAAAAGTCAGACCAAAGGCCCTGGGAGGCTCTAGGGACCTGGGAAGAGAGGGCACAATCCATTTTCCTCATTGTCTATGGTCCTCTTTTAGTGGGAGATGGCAGAAAAGTTACCTCCTACCTGTGTAGAGAAGTTCAGGTGATCAGCACTTGCTCATGGAGCTACCAGGGAAACCCTTCCATTTGTGACTTAAGAAATAGATAAAAATTCTTTTTTTTTTTCCTTCTTGCTGTGGTCCCCAATCCTGACACAACTCCCTGGCCAGGGGTATGAATTTCTTTTATAAGTAGCTTGTAGCGATAACTTGTCCTAAGGTGCAGATGTGCTATCTGAAAGGGCTAACCTAAAGGAAGTTTCTACATTTGTTCTAGAGATCCCTCAGGATTCTTCGAGAAGGACAGAGGGCAGGGGATTTCAGTGGAGAGCAAAGAAAAAGGAAAGACAAGCATCATTTACTACAGAGGAAGGGCTCCCGTGGCTGGGGCTTGGGAAGGAGTGGACATGGAACCGTTCGCTCACTGAACTGGAAGGAAACTGCCCCGGCTTCCTTCTCCATCTTCAGTTCTCCTGCTGCTTTCGTTCCCTCTAGAGGCGGTCTCGGAGAAGGCAAGGGCACCCCCTCCAGCACTCTTGCCTGGAAAATCCCATGGACGGAGGAGCCTGGTGGGCTGCAGTCCATGGGGTTGCTGAGAGTCGGACACGACTGAGCAAATTCACTTTCACGCATCAGAGAAGGAAATGGCAACCCACGCCAGTGTTCTTGCCTGGAGAATCCCAGGGACGGTGGAGCCTTGTGGGCTGCTGTCTATGGGGTTGCACAGAATCAGACATTACTGAAGGGATTTAGCAGCGGCAGCAGCAGAGGCAGTCTCAGAGACTATGTATGTGATGTGCATACACTGTGTGATTGACCTTTGAGACACTGGTATCCATTGCAGAGCCTGGCATGATTTTATCGATGCATCCATCCAACTGGTCTTTAATGAATGCTTTGCACAGATCCTGTTTCCTGAATTCCAAAAGCTTAAAATCATGTCTAGGAACCAGGTAAGTAAAATGAAGGCCTCACAGTGTGGAGAGTGCTCAGACCAAAGTGTACACAGGGGGCTTTGGGGGCTTTAGGTCAGACTTGGGTAGGGAGTGATTAGGGAAGGTCTCCCGAAGTAGAAGTTTATTGAGTTGATTTTCAAAGGCTCAGATTTAGTTAGCTAGTAAAAGAAGTGATGGAAATTATCTCACCCCAATGGAATAACATGTTCCAGGGTACAGAAAAGGAAACCTTGGAAGTGAAAGAGAATTATGAGGTTCAGCCATGTGAGTGTGGGGGAGGGATGGGAATGAGCCAGGGATGTGGGCAGAAGCCACGTCAATAAGAACCTTTGTGCCACACTAAGGGCTTTGAACGTGGACCTGAAAGCCACTGAGGGCTGACATTGTGCTTTCAAAAGTGCCCTCTGGCAGCTGCCAGCCGAGTGCCTTGGAGAGGGGCCAGACTGGCAGGAGGAAATGGTGCTGCGAGCTTTTGTTACATTTTAGTGCGGAAAAGCACAAAGCACTGAGTTCATGACTCAACAGGAGCAGTGGCTAGGAAGGGACTGATTTGAGAAATACTCTGAAGTAGAATCTGCATGGTTGGTGAGAGCTTCTCTGTGGCTGACAGGAGTGCACTTTCTAACTCCCTCTGAAGTTGGGTGTGGCCTTGTGACTTGCTTTGGCTAGTGAAATATGAATGGAAGTGCTTTTATGGTGTCTCATCAGAGATTGTGCTGAAATGAGGTTGTTGATAAACGTTTTTTAAATGAAACACTTTAGCAGAATAGGAAATCAAGCCAGTCAATCCCAAAGGATATAAACCCTGAATGTTCTTAGAAGGACTGATGCTGAAGCTGAAGCTCTAATACTCTGGTCACCTGATCTGAAGAGCCAGCTCATTGGAAAAGACCCTGATACTGGGAAAGCCTGAGGGTGGGAGGGAAAGGGGGCAACAGGATGAGATGGTTGGATGGCACCACTTACTCAATGGACGTGAATTTGGACAAACTCCGGGAGACAGTGAAGGACAAGGAAGCCTGATGTGCTGTATGTAGTTCATGGGGTCACAAAGAGTCAGACGCTACTTAGGGACTGGAGAACAACAACAAAATAAACCAACCCAGGGACAGAGATCTTATGTTTCAATGCTCTGCAACCAGAAGACGAGAATGAACAAGACCAGCCCTCCTGGATCCATTCATAATCAGAATGAACCCTTGTGGTTTTGTTTTTATATGGATTTTTTAGCATTTACCTCCTGTATTTGTCTAAATCTTAACTGGAGATACTCTGCAGTACAAAGTCACACACATACACACATTCTCTTTGCATTCAAGCCAGGATAGAATGTTCTAAAAGCTTTCAAAGAGAATAGGACTGGAATTTCCCTGGTGGTCCAGTGACTAAGACCCTTGCGTTCCAGTGCAGGGGGACTGGTTCAACCCCTGGTCATGGACCTAGATTCCACATGCCATAACATAAAGTTCAAATGCTACAACTAAGAATCGTGTGTGGTGCAACTGAAGAGCCCGCATGAAGCAATGAAGACTGAACATCCCAAGTGCCGCAACCAAGACTTTGTGCAGCCAAGTAGGTAAATATTTAGAAAAAGAGAGAGACTAAGGCAGTTTCGCTTGGGTGTGGATCTCCAGTGATGAAGGGGTGTATACTAAATGATCAAAGTTGTTGACTTCCAGTGTTTCTTCTCTCCCAGTGGTTCAAGGTGTGGCCCTGCAGTCAACTCTACAGCATTCATGTTCTAATGAATGAGGACTGACTTTATTTGCATCTTTCCTTTTTTCTCTCCCACATGATTGTCCCCCCCCTGCCCCCCCCCCCCAGTCACTTCATTGCTAACTGGACTGTTGTGGCAGAGAAAGAAGATCTGGCTGAATCAATTTGATTTATGTGTTCCCCAGAACTGGTGGAAGAGACTGAAAAATGACCTGGAGAACAGTCTCCACATTAAAAAAATTCAGATTATTCTCTTCCTCATCTGGAAAGGGCAATGTGGTGAGTTTTGACTTTCCAAGTAGAAGGGAACATTCCAGAAGTTGTGGAATATGTCATCTTGAGCCTACTGCTTGAGAAGTACTGTAGAGCTTTTGATGACCCATAAAATGAGATGAGTCTTCATGGTGTAGGGAGAGGCTGTCTGGGATGCCTGGTCTGGTAGGAGAGAAAGAAAACAAAAGAAGTCTCTCAGTCATGTCCAACTCTTTGTGACCCCATGGACTATAGCCTGCCAGGCTCCACTGTCAATGGGATTCTCCAGGCAAGAATACTAGAGTGGGTTGCCATGCCCTTCTCCAGGGGATCTTCCCAACCCAGGAACTGAATCTGCATCTCCTGCATTGGCAGGTGGATTCTTTAACACAGGTGCCACCTGGGCTTCCTGGTAGGAAATGGTCTTTGCAAAAATTCTCTTCTGCCATCCTTTCCTACCCACTGCCAAGATTTAAACTCACCAGCAGACAACTCATTCATTACCGAGATTCAAAGGTACTAAAATAACCACAAAGAAATGAAATTCCTTCTTCAGATTGCCAGAGCAGGAAGTGAATGATCTGTGACTCAGAGGTGTCTCTCAGTTAATCATGGTGGACTCTTCACTGCCTGCAATCCGTATTTCTCATTATGAAACGGGGAAGAAAAATGATATATGTGACATGGAAGGAAGGGAAATAGGCTGCATATTTCTACATAGGGTTGCTGAGACAAGAGTCCTGAGATTTTAAGATGTAGCACCTGCATGCAAAAGGCAGGAATGACAAATGTGTCTGAATCATGGATTAACAAAGCTGGCCTCGCTTGGCTGATGGCCACCCGATGGTCTCTGCCCTTTCTCATCTGTTTCACAGGTTCATTGCCTATAGGGAAACATGCTTAGCTTAGAGCCCTGTTCCAGTCTTGCCTAATGCTTTGATAAATCACAAGAACCTTGGAATCAGCAGAAGGTGACTAGCAAAAATCTCTTTTCTGCCCTCTATCCTGCATCTGAGTTCCCTGGAAAGCTGGCTCCACCTTGGCTAGACTAAGACAGGAATGTTCTTTCCCAACAAGGTGGGAAACGAGGATTGCAGCTCTGAATTTCAAATGAGCAGGGTTCCCTGGCCTACCATGTCTACTTCCACAAGCCCTAGAAAAACAAACAAGACAATTGTGCTCATTTCTGGGAACCCTCATAATACTCGGCAGAAAAGTTCTTTCTTGGTGGCCCTGCATGAAAGTATGTGTCCTTGGTTCTTTTGACAAGGCTTTATTCTATGTCTTTAAATATAACTATTATTCTTACAGTTTCGTTGTTGTTGTTCAGTTGCTAACTCATGTCTGACTCTTTGCAATCCCATGAATTGTAGCATGCCAGCAATCCTTGTCCTTCACTATCTCCCAGAGTTTGCTCAAACTCATGTCCATTGAGTCAGTGATGCTATCCAACCATTTCATCCTCTGTTGACCCCTTTTCCTCCTGCCCTCAGTCTTTCCCAGCATCAGGATCTTTTCTAATAAGTCAGCTCTTCACATCAGGTGGGTGAAGTATTGGAGCTTCAGCATCAGTCTTTCCAATGAATATTCAGAGTTGATTTCCTTTAGAGTTGATATAACCTGAGGCAATAATTAAAGAGTATATATGTTTGTGACTTGTGATCCTGACCAGTGGTCTTTCCCTTTGTGACCTGACTTATGGGTGGTGGAGGAGGTTCTCTTTGTGGTCTATAGCAGCCGTTGTGAACCTCGTCTTGCCTCCACTGTAGTTCTCCAATGGGTTGATCTCACTCCTTGTGGCTACTGCTATGGTCCATTTATTGCTGTGTTAAATGCAGTTGGTCCTCTGTGTGCTCGGTTTTCACATCTGTAAATTCAGTCAACTGCAGTTGGTTGAATCTGTGGATGTGGAACTTAAGAATATGGAGGCCCAACTATATTCATTGTATTCCTCCATTTTATGGAAGTGGCTTGAGCATCCATGGATTTTGGCCTCCTTGGGGGCTCCTGAGCCAATTCCCCATATTTGGGAGGACTAAGGGAGGACTGTGCATCCTTTGTGGAGGGTGGTGCTTTGAGGATATTAAAGATAAATCACCAACGGTAAAGTCTCAATGGCAAAATTATAAGGACGTCAGTGGAAATGGAAAAGAATCAATAGACTTGGTGACTGAATGGCTTTCAGTCATTTGTGGAACTGGAGTTCTATGTAGGTAAACTAAGAAGGAGCCTAATTGTGTATAAAAAGGGTAAGAAGAGAAAATAATGAAAGGGGAGGTCACAAGAGGAAACTCAGGGGAAGGAGATTATTTGAGGCATAGTGGAAAAGTGATTTCTAATCTAAAATGGCTGTAGAAATGGTGGAAGAGACTGAAAAATGACCTGGAGAACAGTCTCCACATTAAAAAAATTCAGATTATTCTCTTCCTCATCTGGAAAGGGCAATGTGGTGAGTTTTGACTTTCCAAGTAGAAGGGAACATTCCAGAAGTTGTGGAATATGTCATCTTGAGCCTACTGCTTGAGAAGTACTGTAGAGCTTTTGATGACCCATAAAATGAGATGAGTCTTCATGGTGTAGGGAGAGGCTGTCTGGGATGCCTGGTCTGGTAGGAGAGAAAGAAAACAAAAGAAGTCTCTCAGTCATGTCCAACTCTTTGTGACCCCATGGACTATAGCCCGCCAGGCTCCACTGTCAATGGGATTCTCCAGGCAAGAATACTAGAGTGGGTTGCCATGCCCTTCTCCAGGGGATCTTCCCAACCCAGGAACTGAATCTGCATCTCCTGCATTGGCAGGTGGATTCTTTAACACAGGTGCCACCTGGGCTTCCTGGTAGGAAATGGTCTTTGCAAAAATTCTCTTCTGCCATCCTTTCCTACCCACTGCCAAGATTTAAACTCACCAGCAGACAACTCATTCAT
>SJYC01053455.1:0-17783 GCA_006408675.1 Madoqua kirkii | reverse complement strand
ATGGCCATTCCCTTTTCCAGGGGATCTTCCCAACCCAGGGGTTGAACCCAGGTCTCCTGCATTGCAAGCAGATTCTTTACCATCTGAGCCATCAGGGAAGACTGAATGAAGCCTATTTCCTACAAACAAGAAAGAGTTGAGGGTGGGAGACAGAAAGACTTGTGCCCAGGAGTCCCACAGGGTTCTACTCAGTTTCAAACCAAAGCCTTGGGATTGCTGTTAGCACAGAAGAGAAGTTGGGATTCGGCCTCCCTGCAGACTAGAGAGAGTCCAGAGAGCAGATGAAGCAATGAAGTTACTTTGAGATGAAAGCAGGGGGAGGTGAGGGAGAGAACGTTAAGTTTTTCAGTGAAGTAGGAGGCTCAGAAACAAAGGGATGGGGTATTTGAAGATTCGAGTAGGCTGGATTGAAATTGCTGCCATATGGAGCAGGATAGACAGTTAATAAGGATGAATAAAAGGATTAGTGAGCAGCTGAGGCGGAATAACAGAGATTTATAATGGAGCTGGTCAGCTGGCTTTTACAATTTTTGACAGCTTGGGAACAGGAGTGGATAAAATGGATGATTAGGTTTGCCTAGGGCTAGAAATTGGCAAGATTAGAGAGACTCTAGTTTGGGATAGATCTGGGAAGAGGACTTCAAGGTGTTTCTCTGTATCTATTGGGTTGTCCCAAAAGTTCAACTTTTGGGCCAACCTAATATATTTAAAAACATCCCCCAGGATGGGTCACTGAGAGAGGCCTCAGAATCTTGAATGGTACAGCACAGATGAGCTCGCTAGCTCTCTTTCACTTGAGAACTTCTCCGAGAAGGTCTTCCTGGTAGGGTACCTTTCAAAGATGCGATTTCATGGGAAGGAATGAGGAAAAATGAAGAGCCCTGCTAAGAGGGTTAGGATAGTATTGAAAATCAGACACATTGAGGACCCTGGAACTGCAGAAGTCTCCCAGATGGAGTGGGCAGCTCCTTGGCCTGTAATCTCTGTCAAGAACTGCATCATGTAATCCTTTCTCTGAGGCTGTGAATTAAACACACAAAACTCAAGAAAAATGAAGAGCCCTGCTAAGAGGGTTAGGATAGTATTGAAAATCAGACACATTGAGGACCCTGGAACTGCAGAAGTCTCCCAGATGGAGTGGGCAGCTCCTTGGCCTGTAATCTCTGTCAAGAACTGCATCATGTAATCCTTTCTCTGAGGCTGTGAATTAAACACACAAAACTCAAATGCAGGCCCCAGGTTGTCTGGTTTGGGAGTAAGATAATGAGCCAGGATTCCAGCCGAGGTTTTTAGGACGCCAAAGAGCATGAACCAGTCACTGCCCTCACACAATCCTCTTCCTTCAAACGATTGAAGGTTCCAGGAAGAGAAGTCTCTGTTTGGTCCTGAAGAGGTTTTGGACCGTTAGACCCTTCCTGTCCTCTGCTCATCAGGGCGCAGATTCTCCAACACAGTAAGCGTGGAGAAGAGTGTAAAGAGTGTAAAGTGGGCCCTTCTGTAAAGTAACCAGGAAGGTGATTGGTCCTGGTGTGGTGTAAATTCCTCATGACTCATTTTTTTGGAGAATGTTTCTTCAAGTTGGCTTTTCAGCACTCTTCCCATAAGCTTGGCAATTTGTGTCTAAACATGTTTAAGAATGTTCTGAAGTGTCTCTTGTCTACTTAATTCCGCCTTCTATTTGCCTCTTGGTGGAAGCAGAATGGGTTAGAATTTGAGTAAGAGAAGGACATGTTATTCACGCACCTTCCAGGGGAGATCTGACAGGTGCTATGCACTGTGTCCCTGGCAGAGACAAAAGGCCTCAGAGAGGGAAAATGTGGTGGCATCTGACAATGAACGAGCTGAAGACTCTCAAAAAGGATGTATCCTGAGGGACCACCGAAGCCGGGGAGAGCTGCGTGCACAAGTAGTATGAGGAACAGGAGCCTAAAGACAAATGTAGGCCCAAAGGCTGCAGTTAGAGGCTTGTATGCCTTAAAAAAACAAAGACAGTGCCCCTGGGGCTATGCTATGCTCAGGCAAGGCCGTGTTTTAGAAGATGAATAGCTGCCTCCTTTCATTTCTGAGCTTTATTTTGCTCAGACCTGGGGATGGAGGCAAACAGTGTGAAGGAAAGACTCCTAGCAGCTACTGTTGGTTAGTTTTCTAAGTTCCCTATTGTGGTAAGCAGCCTTTAAAATAGCCCCCAGTGATCTCCACCTACTAGTATTCAGGAGTGTGGGCTGGACCTAGTGATGTGCTTCTAACAACTCCCTACTTTTTTCTTACACCATTGACTTGTTTTGATTTGTATTGTATTATTCTTATGAACATGCTATGATATCTCCTGTCTTAAAAAAGGAATCTTCTCTTGAGTCCACTTTCTCCACCAGCTGCCACTTCATTTCTGTGCACCTGCTGTAACAAAAATCCTAGAAAGTGATATCCATACTCACTGTCTCTAATTTCTTGCCTCCTGATTTCTCTTCAGTCTACTTAGTGGGGCTTTTTCTCCAATCCTTCCATAGAAACGGCCCTTATCAAAGTTACCTATGACGTCTGTGTTGTTATACCCTGTGGCTGTTATCAGTCTTCATCTTTACTTGAACTCTTAACAACATTTGGCACGTTTGTTCACTCCTTGCTCTCTGATACACTTTCCCTGCTTGGCTTTCAGTGTACCACCCTCTCTTGGCCATTCTTCCGTGGCTTCCTTTGCTGGTTCCTTTTCTTCTCTCAAATCTCATTATGTGGGAGTATTCTAAGGGCTCAGTCCTTGATCCTCCTGTTTTTCTCTCCATATTCAATTCCTTGGTGATCTTATCCAGTCCCATGTCTATGAATGCCTTTTATATACCAGTGATTCCAAAATTGATATGTCCAGTTCAGATTTTTATACTCCAGATTCTTATATCCATATGTCTACTTGGCGTCTACATTTGGATGCCTAATTGTCTTCTTAAATTGAATCTGTTCAAAACTGAGTTCCTATTCCCCTGATTGTTGCCAAACCTGTAACAGGTATAGCCTTACCCATCTTGAAAGTGAAAGTGAAGTTGCTCAGTTGTGTCGGACTCTTTCGACCCCATGCAAGGTAACCTACAAGGCTCCGTGGTCCATGGGATTTTCCAGGCAAGAATACTGGAGTGGGCTGCCATTTCCTTCTCCAGGGGATCTTCCCAACCCAGGGACTGAACTCGGGTCTCTTGCATTGCAGATAGATGCTTTACCGTCTGAGCCACTAGGGAAGCTCACTTACCCATCTTAGTTGATAGCAATTCATTATTCCATTACCTAAGCCCAAAAAATTAGCATTAGACTCTTCTTCCTCTCACATTCCATTTTAAAGAGTCAAGGAAATCCTGAATCCTGTTGGCATTATCTTCTTTTCTTTTTTGAGTTGAAGTATAGTTGATTTATACTATTGTGTTTCAGGAGTACAGCAAAGTGATCCAGTTACATATGTATTTTTAGATTATTTTCCATTATAGATCCATTATTCCTTTACCAGCCCCCCAAATTAGCATTAGACTCTTCTTCCTCTCACATTCCATTTTAAAGAGTCAGGGAAATCCTGAATCCTGTTGGCATTATCTTCTTTACTTTTTTGAGTTGAAGTATAGTTGATTTACACTATTGTGTTTCAGGAGTACAGCAAAGTGATCCAGTTACATATGTATTTTTAGATTATTTTCCATTATAGGTTATTATAAGGTATTGCATATAATTCCCTGTGCTATGCAGTGTTTATCTATTTTATGTACTTTCTGATAACCCCAAACTCCTAACTTCCCTTCTTCACTCCCTTTCTCCTTTAGTAACCATAATTTTGTTTTCTATGTCTGTTTCTGTTTTGTATATAGATTCATTTGTATGTTTTTTTTTAGATTCTACATGTAAGTGATATCACAGAATATTTGTCTCTGCCTGCCTGACTTCACTAAGTATAATATTTTCTAGGTCCATTCATGTTATTGCAAATGTCAGTGTTTCATTCTTTTTTATGACTGACTAGTATTCCATTATGTGTGTATATATACACACACACATACACATACCACATCTTAATCCAGTTGTCCATTGATGGGCCCTTAGGTTGTTTCCATGTCTTGACTTTTGTAGATAACTCTGCAATGAACATAGGGGTGCATGTATTTTTTTAAATTATAATTTTGTCTGGGTAGGTGCCCAGGAGTGAGATTGCTGGATGATGTGGTACCTCAATTTTTAGTTTTTTTTTTTTCAAAGGCCCTCCATATTGCAACACATGGTGGTGCACCAGTTTACATTTCCACCAGAAGTGTAGGGGGGTTCCTCTTTCCCCACACCCTCGCTAGCATTGTTATTTGTAGACTTTTTCATTTGGCCCTGCTGACAGGTGTGAGATGAAACCCCGTAGTGACTTTGCCTTGCGTTCTCTAACAGGTTGAGCTCCTTTTCATGTGCTTGTTGATTATCTGTATGTCTTCTTCTGATATTGAGTTGTATGAGCCTACTGGTCTTATCTTTAGGATCTATCCAGAATGTGACCACCTTTCACCAGCTCCTCTGCTTTCACCTCTTGCAAGGGGCTCCTTGTTTCTACCCCTGCTTCTCCACAGTCTATTTCTGATATGACAGCCAGATAGATACTTTGGAGAGATTATGTCACCTCATCCTTAAAATATCCCCAAAGCTCCCACCTATTTCACATATATGTCCTTTAAGTGGCCTACAGGATCTGATTCCTGTCATTTCTACGATCTTAACTGTACTGCAAAACTCCTCTAAGTGATGGTTTCCTCATCTGACAAGTGGAGACAAGTATAATTCTTAGTTTATAGGATTGTTATTAGGATTAAATAATATATCTAATAGTAAAAATGGAGATAATTATTACCATTATTAGTAATTTTTAAATAACATTAACTTTAATGCCCTTGTTTGGAATACGAGTTCATTTACATCTTTTCCTAGTCTTTCCCTATACTGTATTTCTTATGGTTCTCCCTTCTCTGCTTCTCAGTTTTCATCCTTGTAAAATTTGTAAAATGGAGTTAAGTTCTGTCCTTGCTCACAGAGATGAACATAAAAGTCCTCTTACTGAAGAAGGAGTTGTAAAAATAGAAGATATGATCATCCTGTTCCCATGGACTTAAAATGTTCCTCTTTCTTGTATCTGCATTAATAACAACAAGGGGCTTTTCCTTCAGATGTTTTACCTGGGAAATCCTCCTCTCCAAAAAACCCATGTCGGTTGCTCTGGCAACATCAAAAAGGGAATTGGCACCCAAAGAAACTGTTTAAGTACTGCCCCTGTGCAGATGGGTACTTGATTGGACAACTTAGAAAACAGCAAAGACCCTTGCTTCTCCTCCTTGTGATACCGTTTGTCCTTGTCAATTCTGTTTGATTAATTGATGTTCTAGCAGAATAGCAATGCCGCTCACTGTGTATTCTTCTTGGTATCTGAAGTTGCTGGAACTTGTTTCTCTCATTTAATTGAAATGCTTCCCACACAAAAGAAACAAAATCAGCTTGTTGCATTTCCAGAGAAAAGTCATTCACTCATAGGCCTAGAGCACAGTCATCTCAGTGGCAATTGTGATACAAAAGGGAAATGTGTCATTATACAGTCATCTTCTAAAAAGTGTGGTATAATATTTGAATTCAGTAGATGATTGGGTCTGTGGAGATGAAAGACTTTGTCCTAGAACCTTGTGGATGGGCCTTTGGCCCACCTGCTTGTGGTGCCCTCTGTGGTTACTATATGAGACCTCCACTCCTCTTTATCCTGCCTCTGCATCTTTGTCCATCAGGGTTGTGTGTATTGTTGGAGCTGGACAACCTAGGTCATGGGAGGAAGAGGGAAGAGATCCTGAAAAGAAGTGAGACTCAGCCATTATAGCGACCACCCAGACTACTGTCCTATTAGTTCTCTGCAGCCATGAAATTAAAAGATGCTTGCTCCTTGGAAGAAAAGTTATGGCCAACCTAGACAGCATATTAAAAAGCAGAGACATTACTTTGCCAACAAAGCTCTGTCTAGTCAAACTATGGTTTTCCCAGTAGTCATGTACGGATGTGAGAGTTGGACTATAAAGAAAGCTGAATGCTGAAGAATTGATGCTTTTGAAATGTGGTGTTGGAGAAGACTCTTGAGAGTCCCTTGGATGGCAAGGAGATCCAACCAGTCCATCCATAAGGAAATCAGTCCTGAATATTCATTGGAAAGACTGATGTTGAGGCTGAAACTGTAATACTTTGGCCACCTGATATGAAGAATTGCCTCATGTGAAAAGACCCTGATGCTGGGAAAGATTGAAGGCAGGAGGAGAATGGCATAATAGAGGATGAGATGGTTGGATGGCATCACCTCCTCAGTGGACACGAGTTTAAGCAAGCTCTGGGTGTTGGTGATGGACAGGGATGCCTGGTGTGCTACAGTTTATGGGGTCGCAAAGAGCTGGACACAGCTGGGCAACTGAACTGAACTGATTTTAAATTTGAATAGAAGTCTAGGGTATGAACAACAAAAATAAAAATCTGGTTCAACGAACAGAGGTAACAGAACCATCATCAAATACTTGAAGGTAAAGTTGATCCCTATTATATGTAGCAATTGATTAATTGTTACCATGTATATTGTATTTGGCTCTGTGGTAAAGAATCTGCTTACCAATGTAGGAGATGCAGGTTCAGTCCCTGGGTTGGGACGATCCCCTAAAGAAGGAAATGGTAACTCACTCCAGTATTCATGCCTGGAGAATCTCATGGACAAAGAGCCTGGTGGGCTATAGTCCATGGGGTTGCAAAAGAGTCAGACATGACTTTGCAACCAAACAACAACAAATATGGTATTAGGACAGAAATTTACCTCAGCAATCTATTTGAAGGGCTTGGGTTCTCTTGAAAGCATTATGCGTAGTGATGTAGTATGGTAGGAGAAGAGTGACCTCCACACTCTAGCTTCATCACACCAGCTGCGAGTCTTCGGGATAGATGTTGAACTTCTCTGTGCCTCAGTTTCATTTTCTGCAAAGTGAACGATGTGATAATAATACTTCATAGAGTTGTTGTGAGGGTTAAATGAAATAATGTATGTGAAATGAATTGGAATGGAGTTAGATTCTTTGGCCTTACACGCTTTCTGGACAGAGGAGTGAGATGCATATAATAAGACCATAATAACATGATTCCTTCCCCCTAGGTATAGCATGAAATAAAGTAGACAAATAATATAAATGTAATACAAATGATTAAAAGTGCTATAAAGCAAAATGACTAGGAAAACAAAGGAATGAGATGAATTTTCACTTAGGAGAAATCTGGATGCTTTGGGGAAGGTAGAATGAGTAGATGGAAGGAGAGGTAGAAGGACTTTCTAGGTGGAAGAGAAAGCAAAAACCAGTGCCTGGGGTCTGGAGAACATGGGATATATAGGGTAACCTTATTAGTATGGTTTTACAGGAATAGTCTGTCTGAAAGAGTGTTGGGAAAAGAAGTCTAGAGTCCAGTTAGGTTGAGATTGAATGCTGGGTGAATAGTTTGGGTTTTATTGTGTTAAAAAATTGGGGGCCATTGAAGTGTTTTATTTATTGTTATTAGCAGATGAGTGACAATGAGGTTCTGTGCTTTAGAAAGATGATTCTGGCTCTAGTATGTCTGAGGAGTGATAAGGGAGGGAGACTGCAATATTCTACAGGACAAATGATGAGGTTGGATGCAGGGGAGGAGGCAGATATGGGAGATGTTGCTGAGGAAGAATCAGCAGAATTTGTCAACTTATCAGATATGTCTAAACTCGGATAGGCCAAGCTTAAGTTAGCTTTGAAGTGACTTGGGAGCCTGGATGATCTGGAAGACGGACAGACTAGGGGCCTGTGGTGTTCAAATGACTAATTTGTTTCACTTCTGGGTCAGTAGTGGGACAGGTTAGGGGAACCTGGGTGAAACAGAAAACTGTCACAGGCCCCAGCCCCCTGGATCTGTAACTCTGGACCAGGGATGGGGAGGTGTGGCGCTCATACTGTCCAACTCTTCTGGGAGATGAAATGTGAGTTTCCAACCCTCCCATTTCTGTCCAAGGTAGGAATCAAGTTCTGGCCCTGTTAAGTCTTCCCCTTGCTCTCCAGAAGCCTGTCTAAGGCCAGAGCTTTGCCCGGCCTTGAGTGGTCTGTGAGCGAGTTGGCTTGGACAGTCAAGGGGAGGATGATTCTTTGGGTGTCTGCTGCAGTGCCGGCCCCAGAGTGCCAGCCCAGAGTCCCGGCCCCAGGGCAGCCACCAGCATCAAGGGACAGGCACACCTGGCAGCCGGGAGTTGGCATATAGAATTCAAAAAAGTAATTTTTTTTGGATTATTATTCTTTTCCCGTTTGGTTCCACTTACCATCATTATCTTATTCTTCAGTAAGAACTTCTTGAATGTCTGCCATGCTTAGGGTGAGAACAACCTTCTAATAGGAACCAGACATTGCCCTCAAGACTTACATTAGACTCTTATGTGCTTGATACCTTTTCCTGTTAATAGAAAAATAAGTGCCCCAGGAAAGTTAACAGTTGATCACTGGCATTATTTCTGGCTAGAGCCTGCCTGTTAATTAGTCTCCCTTATTTTATAAACAAGAAACAGGCTCGGAGAGGAGATCAGGCTCAAGGCAAAATTGGATTTAGAACCCATGTTTTCTAGCTGTGTCTTTTGAAATTCCTCTTTGTTTCTGTGAAGGTGAAAACTCCAGAATAATTTATCACATAAATATATTTAGCATAAAATTTCTTTCTTTAGAGGAGGGGTGTCAAGGATTGGTAATGCTGTTTGTTTCATCTGTTTTATTTTTGAAATATTTTAATTGATTTTTGATAAAATCGTACATATTTAAGATATGCAATGTGATATTTTAACATATATATAGTGAAATGATTATCATGACCAATTAAAATATCTGTCACCTCCCATAGTTACCTTTTTCTCTGTGTGTGTGTGTGTAGTGAGAACACTTGAAATCTACTGTCTTAGCAAAATTTAAGTATATAATACATTATTATTAACTACAGTCACTATGCTGTTCAGTAGGTTTCTAAAACATGCTCATCTTTTAACTGAAAAGTTTGAACCCTTTGATCAATATCTCCCCCTTTCACCCACATCTAGCCTCTGGTAACCTCCATTCTAGTCTCTGTTTCTATGAGTTTGTTTGTTTTTTTTTCCCTTAGATTCCTAGTATAAGTGAGACTATGCAGTATTTGCAATATTTGTCTTTCTCTGTCTATTTCACTTAATGCAATGTCCTCCAGGCTCATCCATGTTATCTCAAATGGTACAATTTCCTTCTTTTTTAAAGGCTGAATAATGTTTTACCCGTGTACCGTATTTTCTTTATTCACCTATCAATACGACTTCAGTTGTTTCCAAATCTCGGCTACTGCGAGTAATGCTGTAATGAACAGGGGAGTACAGAAATCCTTTTGAGGTAGTGTTTCCTTTCTTTTGGATATATACCCAGACATAAGATAGCTGGATCATATGGATGTTTCACTTTGTGAGGAATCTCCACATTGTTTTCTGTAATGACTGTAGGAATTTACATTCCCACCAACAATGCCCAAGGATCCCATTTCTCTGCATTCTCTCTAGCCCTTATCTCTTGACTTCCTAATAATAGCTGTCTTAGTAAGTGCAAAGTGCTGTCTCATTGTGGTTTTGACTTTCCTAGCATAAGTTCTTGCTTCTCACTCCCCCTCAATGCACATGGCACGAATGAGACAGAAGTATGAGTTGAAACAGATGAGAAGAAGGGAGCAGTACATTGTGTGGGTGAAGTGGAAATAGTGGAGAATGGCTCTGGCATTTAGAAAGATGATTCTGGCTCTAGTATGTCTGAGGAGTGATAAGGGAGGGAGACTGCAATATTCTACAGGACAAATGATGAGGTTGGATGCAGGGGAGGAGGCAGATATGGGAGATGTTGCTGAGGAAGAATCAGCAGAATTTGTCAACTTATCAGATATGTCTAAGACTCGGATAGGCCAAGCTTAAGTTAGCTTTGAAGTGACTTGGGAGCCTGGATGATCTGGAAGACGGACAGACTAGGGACCTGTGGTGTTCAAATGACTAATTTGTTTCACTTCTGGGTCAGTAGTGGGACAGGTTAGGGGAACCTGGGTGAAACAGAAAACTGTCACAGGCCCCAGCCCCCTGGATCTGTAACTCTGGACCAGGGATGGGGAGGTGTGGCGCTCATACTGTCCAACTCTTCTGGGAGATGAAATGTGAGTTTCCAACCCTCCCATTTCTGTCCAAGGTAGGAATCAAGTTCTGGCCCTGTTAAGTCTTCCCCTTGCTCTCCAGAAGCCTGTCTAAGGCCAGAGCTTTGCCCGGCCTTGAGTGGTCTGTGAGCGAGTTGGCTTGGACAGTCAAGGGGAGGATGATTCTTTGGGTGTCTGCTGCAGTGCCGGCCCCAGAGTGCCAGCCCAGAGTCCCGGCCCCAGGGCAGCCACCAGCATCAAGGGACAGGCACACCTGGCAGCCGGGAGTTGGCATATAGAATTCAAAAAAGTAATTTTTTTTGGATTATTATTCTTTTCCCGTTTGGTTCCACTTACCATCATTATCTTATTCTTCAGTAAGAACTTCTTGAATGTCTGCCATGCTTAGGGTGAGAACAACCTTCTAATAGGAACCAGACATTGCCCTCAAGACTTACATTAGACTCTTATGTGCTTGATACCTTTTCCTGTTAATAGAAAAATAAGTGCCCCAGGAAAGTTAACAGTTGATCACTGGCATTATTTCTGGCTAGAGCCTGCCTGTTAATTAGTCTCCCTTATTTTATAAACAAGAAACAGGCTCGGAGAGGAGATCAGGCTCAAGGCAAAATTGGATTTAGAACCCATGTTTTCTAGCTGTGTCTTTTGAAATTCCTCTTTGTTTCTGTGAAGGTGAAAACTCCAGAATAATTTATCACATAAATATATTTAGCATAAAATTTCTTTCTTTAGAGGAGGGGTGTCAAGGATTGGTAATGCTGTTTGTTTCATTTGTTTTATTTTTGAAATATTTTAATTGATTTTTGATAAAATTGTACATATTTAAGATATGCAATGTGATATTTTAACATATATATAGTGAAATGATTATCATGACCAATTAAAATATCTGTCACCTCCCATAGTTACCTTTTTCTCTGTGTGTGTGTGTGTAGTGAGAACACTTGAAATCTACTGTCTTAGCAAAATTTAAGTATATAATACATTATTATTAACTACAGTCACTATGCTGTTCAGTAGGTTTCTAAAACATGCTCATCTTTTAACTGAAAAGTTTGAACCCTTTGATCAATATCTCCCCCTTTCACCCACATCTAGCCTCTGGTAACCTCCAGTCTAGTCTCTGTTTCTATGAGTTTGTTTGTTTTTTTTTCCCTTAGATTCCTAGTATAAGTGAGACTATGCAGTATTTGCAATATTTGTCTTTCTCTGTCTATTTCACTTAATGCAATGTCCTCCAGGCTCATCCATGTTATCTCAAATGGTACAATTTCCTTCTTTTTTAAAGGCTGAATAATGTTTTACCCGTGTACCGTATTTTCTTTATTCACCTATCAATACGACTTCAGTTGTTTCCAAATCTCGGCTACTGCGAGTAATGCTGTAATGAACAGGGGAGTACAGAAATCCTTTTGAGGTAGTGTTTCCTTTCTTTTGGATATATACCCAGACATAAGATAGCTGGATCATATGGATGTTTCACTTTGTGAGGAATCTCCACATTGTTTTCTGTAATGACTGTAGGAATTTACATTCCCACCAACAATGCCCAAGGATCCCATTTCTCTGCATTCTCTCTAGCCCTTATCTCTTGACTTCCTAATAATAGCTGTCTTAGTAAGTGCAAAGTGCTGTCTCATTGTGGTTTTGACTTTCCTAGCATAAGTTCTTGCTTCTCACTCCCCCTCAATGCACATGGCACGAATGAGACAGAAGTATGAGTTGAAACAGATGAGAAGAAGGGAGCAGTACATTGTGTGGGTGAAGTGGAAATAGTGGAGAATGGCTCTGGCCGCAAAGACCCACCCCAGATATGCCACTGAAGCCTGTTGATGGGATCTAGAGGGATGTGGCCAAGGAAAATGGGTACCTCTGCGAGTAACGGTAGTAGAACAACGGTTCTTCATGTTTGTCTCTTGCTGGTCTGTAATTGTTAATTTTCCTAGACTAAACATGCTTTGTTTTGTTGTCTTGCTACTTTGCATCCCAGGTGGCTCAGTGCTAAAAATCCACCTGCCAGTGCAGGAAACGCAAGAGACAAGGGTTTGATCCCTAGGTCAGGAAGATCCCCTGGAGGAGGAAATGGCAACCCCCTCAAGTATTCTTGTCTGGAGAATGCCATGGACAGAGGAGCCTGGCAGGCTACAGTCCATGAGATTGCAAACACACATGCAGTCAAATCAATCATTCGACATCCACTTTTTCTCTGAGAGAATGACTCTCTCCCTGAATCTCAGTTCATGCACTTTGGGTAGAAATCACCTCTACCCCTAACTGGCAGCACTGGGGTAAGCATGGATTCAAGCAGCTCATCATATTTTTGGTCACATTTATTGTTTCTGAGATGGACTTAGAGCCAGTAAAAATGAAATAGGACATCTTCTGTAACTTCGAGAAGAGTCGAGCTCTCTTGATATTGTACTTGAACGTGAATACTCTCACTAGGGCCCTCTGTGGGAATGTGAAATACCTCCCTAAAGTTAAAAATTACTAGACACAAGTTGATAGTTTTGTGAGCTCTGTGAAAGAGGATGAGGGAAAATTGAAATCATATTCTATGAGACAGGCTGGATAACTTCTCAAGTGGAAAATGAGCATTTTCTCTTTGAGTGGATTTCAATATCCAAATACCTGGGCAATCCTGGAATGCCCTCAGGGAGTTGGACCAGGGCCTAGCCTGGGTTAGTGCTTAACAGTTTGTTTTAAAGAGATAGTACAAATCCCATTTACCAGTGAGTCTGTCACATAAACTCTGGCACACATTCTTTATTAAGATTTTTCAATGTAGATGCAAGTTTTTAGTCCATAGGAAAGCAGGTCTGTGCCTTAGGGCAATTTCAGAGTTATTTTTTGGGGAAAATATTATGAATTCAAAACTGTCTAGCAAGAAAATTTTAATCCTGGAACAAAGGAGAACCCTGGAATAGCTAAACTTTTCTCTTCAATCCAGATTGCTTCCTGTATCTCTTTTTCATCTTGGTGTTCTTACAGTTTCAGGTGCCATGGAACCTCCTAGAACACAAATTATAACCTTGAAATGCCAGTTTTTATTAAAAGAAACTCAAATTCTTAAGGAAGTGATTAGCCTTAACTCAAGATCAACATCTCATCTCATGTTCTCTAGGAGCAGAGCCTGAGAAAGAGATTCTGGTGCTTGTGATTCATCAAGACTGCCTTTTAGGAAAATCGATGAGGGAGAAAGTGAATTAGGATAAGGAAGGAGAAGAACTGAAAAGTCTCAGGTAAAGTCTGATCCATTTGTGTGTGGTGGGAGAAGGGCTCTGGAACACAGATCACATGCAGTGTCAAAAGATGAGAGCCAGCCTTGGATACCCCTGAGTCAGGCAGTGGATTGATGTATACTGTGTGTGGGAGGGCACATAATCTATGTTAGGTGACTCCTATCAGCCAAGGAGAGTTCTCAGGAGAAGTAGGATAGCTGTCAGTCATTAGTAGCTGTCCTTATCAACACAGGATGCTAGAACAGAGTACCATAGCCTGAGCACCTGATAAACAACAAATATTTATATTTCATAGTTCTGGAGGCTGGATGTCCAAGATCAAAGTGCCAGCATAGTTGAATGCTGTTGAGAATCCTCTTCTGATTGCAGACTGCTGATTTCTCACTGCTCTCTCTTACACGGCAGAGAGCAGACAGAGAAAGCAAGCTCTCTCATTCCTTCCGTGTTCAGCCATACCTGACTCTTAGTGACCCCATGGACTGTAGCCCACCAGACTCCTTTGTCCATGAGATTTTTCAGGCAAGAATACTGGAGTGGTTTGCCATGACCTCCTCCAGGGCACATTCCTTTTATAAGGGCATTAATCCCATTCATGAGGGTTCCACTTTCATGACCTCATCTAATCCTCATTTCTCGCCACAGACTGCACTTCTTCATGTCATTACACTGGGGATAGGATTTCAACATATGAATATTAGGAGGACACAAAACTTTCAGTTCCTAATAGCAGCCAACACTAACTTCAGCTGTGCAATGCTATAATAATATAATAGGTGTACTCAGTTGTGTCAGACTCCTTGTGACCCCATGGATTGTAGCCTACCAGACTCCTCCATCCAAGGGATTTCCCAAGCAAGAATACTTGCCATTTCCTCCTCCAGGGGATCTTCCCACCCCAGGGATCAAACCTTCATCTCTTGTGTGTTCTGCATTGGCAGGCAGATTCTATACAACTACTGCTACCTGGGAAGCCTGTGAGATGACTATTGTTGTTGTTGTTCAATCACCCAGTTGTGTCCGACTCCTTGTGAGCCCATGGACTGCAGCATGCCAGACCTCCCTTTCCCTCACCATCTCCCAAAGTTTGCCCAAGTTCATGTCCATTGCATGGGTGATGTCATCCAGCCATCTCATCCTCTGATGTCCTCTTCTCCTTCTGCCCTCAATTTTTCCCAGCATCAAGGACTTTTCCAATGAGTCGGCTCATCACATCAGGTGGCCAAAGTACTGGAGCTTCAGCTTCAGCATCAGTCCTTCCAATGAGTATTCAGGGTTGATTTCCATTAAGATTGACTGGTTTGATCTCCTTGTTGTCCACAGGACTCTCAAGAGTCTTCTCCAGCACCACAGTTTGAAGTTATCAATTCTTTGGTGCTCTGCCTTCTTTAGAGTCCAGCTCTCACAACCATATGTGACCACTGGGAAGACCATAGCCTTGACTCTTAGGATCTTTGTTGGCAGAGTGATGTCTCTGCTTTTCAACACACTATCACATCAGGTGGCCAAAGTACTGGAGCTTCAGCTTCAGCATCAGTCCTTCCAATGAGTATTCAGGGTTGATTTCCATTAAGATTGACTGGTTTGATCTCCTTGTTGTCCACAGGACTCTCAAGAGTCTTCTCCAGCACCACAGTTTGAAGTTATCAATTCTTTGGTGCTCTGCCTTCTTTAGAGTCCAGCTCTCACAACCATATGTGACCACTGGGAAGACCATAGCCTTGACTCTTAGGATCTTTGTTGGCAGAGTGATGTCTCTGCTTTTCAACACACTCTCTATATTTGTCATAGCTTTCCTGCCAGCAAGTAGTCGTCTTCTCATATGACTGCAGTCACTGTCCACAGTGATTTTAGAGCCCAAGTAGAGGAAATCTGTCACTGCTTCCACCTTTCCCCCTTCTATTTGCCATAAAGTGATGGGGCTGGATGCCATGATCTTAGATTTTTAATATTTAGTCTTAAGCTGGCTCTTTCACTTTCCTCCTTCACCCTCATCAAGAGGTCTTTATTTCTTCACTTTCTACTGTTAGAGTGATAGAGTTAGAGTGATCTACTGTTAGATCTGCATATCTAAGGTTGTTGATGTTTCTTCTGCCTCTTTTGACACCAGCTTGTATTCACCCAGCCTGGCAGTTCTCATGATGTACTCAGCATATAAGTTAAATAAATAGGGTGACAACAGACAGCTCTGTCATACTCCTTTCTCAATCATGAACCAATCAGTTGTTTCTTACAGGGTTCTAACTGTTGCTTCTTGACCTGCAAACAGGTTTCTCAAGAGACAGGTAAGATGGTCTGGTATTCCCATCTCTATGAGAGCTTTCCACAGTTTATTATGATCCACACAGTCAAAGGCTTTAATGTAGTTGATGAAACAAACGTAAATGTTTTACTGGAATTCCCTTGCTTTTTCTATGGTACAGTGAATGTTGGCAATTTGATCTCTGGTTCCTCTGTCTTTTCTAAACCCAGCTTGGATATCTGGAAATTCTTGGTTCATGTAATGCTAAAGCCTAGTGTGTAAGATTTTAAGCATGATCTTACTAGCATGGGAGATGAGTGCAATTGTCTGATGGTTTGAACATTCTTTATTACCGCCCTTCTTGGGAACTGAGATGAGGATGATTTTTTCCAGTCCTGTGGCCACTGCTGGGTCTTCCAGATTTGCTTACATATTGAGTGTAACAGTTTGATAGCATCTTTTAGGGTTTTGAATAGCTCTGCTGGAATTCCATAGCATCCACTAGCTTTATAGACAGCAGTGATTCCTAACACCCACTTGACTTCACAGCCATATAAAAGAGATCTGGATGGGGCACCAATAGCGTCTCCTCAAGTTAGGAGATATGCAGTACGAACTTGGAACAACTTGAATGTAAAGCAAGGAAGTTAATGAAACTTACTGCGTTTGTGCTAAAAGAACTCAGGAATCCACTTAAACAGGCTTCCACTAGCCAAAATGAGATTAGTTTCAAACATACAAAACGTTAAAAACCTTGAGTTTATAAAGATTAAACAACAACAAATTAGTAACTATTATTAGTCACCTGGTAATATATAAAGGGAAAGAACCAAGCATCTGTCCTGCCCTTCCCTGAAGAAATGTATTCAGGTAACCAAATAGTTGATAAAATAAAATTCTTCTTTTAAGAATAATTCCAGATAACAAATTGAGAAGGAATAAGAGAATATTGCCACTTTCCACTCCTAATGAAATAATGACCCCACTGAAGAGAAGATTATGGCTAAACCATTAAATGGAAAGCTGATAGGAAATCCATTAGATATGGGGAACATAATTATGAATCAGATTGAAAACAGCTAAACCCACTGGCCAATCATAATGACACAGACAAGCAGACATCATGTGCCTGTTGATATTGTGTAGTAGAAAGCACATAGCAACCCATATACAAGATACTTGCTGCTCTGCCTCAGATCAGACTCAAATCTAATCAAGCCTCTGGATTCAACTATCAGTTTTGCAGAAAATACAAAGGACAGAGAGCCATATTAAATGACACTAACAGATTGGCAAAATCGGGAAAGAAGAGAATTCCACAGGACAAATGATCTTGTTTCTTTAATAAATGTATTTTTAAAGGAAAATAACAGAGAAAAGCAGAACATATACTACTACTACTACTAAGTCGCTTCAGTCGTGTCCCACTCTGCGACCCCAGAGACGGCAGCCCACCAGGCTCCCCCGTCCCTGGGATTCTCCAGGCAAGAGTACTGGAGTGGGGTGCCATTGCCTTCTCCAAAGCATGAAAGTGAAAAGGGAAAGTGAAGTCACTTAGTCGTGTCTGACTCTTAGCGACCCCATGGACTGTAGCCTACCAGGCTCTTCCTTCCGTGGGATTTTCCAGGCAAGAGTACTGGAGTGGGGTGCCGTTGCCTTCTCTGAGGGTAAAAGATTTTAGAGTCTTTCTAGGTGGCACAGTAGTAAAGAATACATCTGCCAATGTAGGAAATGCA
This sequence comes from Madoqua kirkii, assembly GCA_006408675.1. Lineage (NCBI taxonomy): Eukaryota > Metazoa > Chordata > Mammalia > Artiodactyla > Bovidae > Madoqua > Madoqua kirkii. The sequence goes on along the minus strand of SJYC01053455.1, from coordinate 342 downwards.
AGCTATGAAGTTTCCATTCCTGGGTCAGGAAGATCCCCTAGAGTAGGAAACGGCAACCCACTCCAGAATTCTTGCCTGGAAAAGTCCATGAACAAAGGAGCCTGGCAGGCTACAGTCTATGGAGTTGCAAAGGGTTGGACATCACTGAACAGAGAATAGACCAACCAAATGAAATGTGTGCACCTTACCTGGTTCCTAATTTGAGAAAATCAATTATAACACCACCACCAACAAAAAACACTTATGGGACAATTGGAGAAATTTTAATATTTCCTAGATACTTAATTTATTAATAGTAAGGAATAAAAAATTTTAATTCATGATGATTATAGTTTTTTTGGG
>SJYC01053450.1:0-29826 GCA_006408675.1 Madoqua kirkii | reverse complement strand
CTTAAATTCACCTATTTCAGTCCATTTTAGTTTGCTCATTCCTAAAATGTTGACATTCACTCTTGCCATCTCCTTTTGATCACTTTCAATTTGCCTTGATTCAGGGACCTAACATTCCAGGTTCCTATGTAATATTGCTCTTTACAGCACTGGACCTTGCTTCCATAAAAATGAAAAGGCAACTTATAAAATGGAAGAAAATATTTGTAAACCATATCTAAAATAGTCAATATACAAAATAAATAAAGAATTCATCCAACCCAACAGCAAAAACAAAACAAAGCCAACTACTCCAATTTAAAAGTGGACACAGGACATGAGTAGAAATTTTCCCAAAGACATACAAATGACCGGATAGAATTTTTTTCAAGGAGACTTTATTCTCTACAAATCTTTGAGAGAACAGGTGTTCTTGTCTTATACAGCTTCCTATAGATGATAGAAACTTGCTCTTCAACTTTGCTTTTTGACTTGCTTCTCTGTACCCATCTAATCAACTAAGTGATCCACTTTATTTTCTCAACTCTCTCTCATTTGCTCTCCGTTTTGTACCTAGTCTCCCAGGGAGACACATGTACACTTCCATTACTCTAGCATCCTGTCTCTCACCTCTTAAAACTGCCCCTTCTCTTCTCGTTTGCTCCCATTACAGATTTTCTTTCCTTTCCAAGATATTGCCTTAATTAATTTGTTCAACTCTATTCAATGCTTTATACTCAGGTTCACATTGGGAGTAACCTTTAATAATCTGAAGATAGAATTCAGTTGTTTAAAGGAAACTCTTTATAAACCCTTGCTAGAAATACATGTATCAGAAACACAGAAGTTTGGCATAATATATGGCTTACTTTTTTTAAAGTAGTTTTTTTGGAGAGGGCAGGGCAGAGGAAAGTAGCTGGTACTTTAAGGAAATGTTAGAGACCGTAGGGAAATGTATTCACTCTTTCAAGACAACTAACGAATGAATCATCATCTCTCAGTTGGATCATTGGAGGGACAGCCTCTTCAGGTCATGAAATTTGCATGACAAGTGTTGATTGCAAATGTGGGTTAATAACTGTATAGGAAGGAAGATGCCAGGTAGCAGAAAAGCACATGCAGACAACGTTAAGAGCTGTCTGGAGTTCTAGCAGTGATGAGATGTTCATCACAGCCAGGTAGGAATCACTGAGGAATGCAGCAAAACTGGCCATGCCAGCATTTACCCATGGAACAGCTCACGGGCAACCAGGTGTCATGAGGCATAGCCCACACATTCCCTTAGTGCATGGCAAGCTCATGGTTCTCTCCACAGAGGGAGGATAGGTGCAAAAGGACCCCAGAAGGCAGCTTCCCTCATTCAGGTAGCAGGTTCTGCTTAGCCCCCTGCTGTTATGGATTCCCATGGATGATATAAACTGGGAAGGCCAATGACAAACCATTATCTCTGAAGGGCTGGTCTCCCTGTAATGGATGTGTAAGTTTGTGATGGCTCAATCCAGCAACTAATCCCAGTTCAAATGCTTTGGAAAAGGCCACGATCAAAATCACACTGGAATAGATGTGCTCCATCTTCCTTTGCTCCATGGCCCACAGATCAGTGCTAATAAATGTTTTGACTATACCTTCAGGAAGAGTCTCCTTCCTCAGCCATACTTGACTTTCAATTTTTTTAACTGAAACTTTTAGTGAGATAATTATAGATTCACATGCAGGTGAAAGAAATAACACAGAGATCTCTGTGCACCATTCCCAGTTTGCCCTAATGATAACATGCTAAATAATAGTATAATATCACAACCAGAGGACTTCCCAGGTGGCACAGTGGTAAAGAATCCATCTGCCAATGCAGGAGACATGAGAGACACAGATTCGAGCCCTGGGTCTGGAAGATCCCTTGGAGTAGGAAATGGCGACCTACTCCAGTATTCTTGCCTGGAAAATTCCAAGGATAGAGGAGCCTGGTGGACTATAGTCTATGAAGTTGCAGAGAATTGGACACAACTGAGCACACACTCACAACCAGAATAGTGACAGTAATAAATTCAATTCACCAATGAAAAAATCCAAACTTTTATCTTCAGATGTGTTGAAGAATGATCTATCTGGTAACAAGAATCTGATCCCAGTGCTTTTTTCTACAAGAAATTTTCATTAATCGTTCCTTTGGGTAATCAAACTGAAACCTACGTTAACTATTTGTTAATAAAACAAACGCAAAGGAAAGGATTACTGTCTGTTTAAGTAGATGTAAAGAGAATTTATCGGAGAAGGCAATGGCACCCCACTCCAGTACTCTTGCCTGGAGAATCCCAGGGACAGGGGAGCCTTGTGGGCTGTCGTCTATGGGGTCGCATAGAGTTGGACATGACTGAAGCGACTTAGCAGCAGCAGGAGCAGCAGCAAGGAGAATTTATAAGCAGAAACTCATTCCCTCAGTCTTCACTGACCCCTTTCACATAGAAAACCCGTGTTAGCACTGCAGTGAATCTGTAGATTGCTTCTCTCACCCCACCACCCTCTATTTTGTGGCAGAAGGCACCATATTCTAAAATGCTTTAGCCAGAAACAAACAGAATAAAGAAGGAAAAAGAAATAAAGCAGAAATTATGAAGTAGAAGGCAACGGCAACCTACTCCAGTACTCTTGCTTGGAAACTCCCATGGATGGAGGAGCCTGGTAGGTTACAGTCCATGGGGTCGCTAAGAGTTGGACACGACTGAGCGACTTCACTTTCACTTTTCACTTTCATGCATTGGAGAAGGAACGGCAACCCACTCCAGTATTCTTGCCTGGAGAATCCCAGGGATGGAGGAGCCTGGTAGGCTGTTGTTTCTGGGGTCACACAGAGTTGGACACGACTGAAGCGACTTAGCAGCAGCAGCATGAAGTAGAAGAGGGTAACATCATATGCAGGGTGTGAAAGTGTGAGGGTGAGTGTGTTGGGCAGAGGCAATGAGGACCTGGCCTGGCTCACAGAAGATCTGAGCTTGGGGAGTGGGCAGAGGTGCCCCTGTCAGGGATGGCATAGCAGGAAGGCCATGTTCAGAAAAAAGCAGTGGGGCAGCTGTGGCAGGAGCCAGGTTGGAAGTGCCTGAGAAATATCAGGTGCAGCCTTAACATGGTACCTGGTCCCCTCCCTATCTGTGGAGGTGTCGGGCTTGTGCATAGGATTTGCTGGATGGATCAGAGTAAAACTGCACCAGCTGGGCTTTACTTCCAGATTGCAGACTGATCCCTTGCCTCAGCCCAAGTTTGACAGGGGGTCATATGAGTGGAGAACTATTAGTATTATGGTCTTTATGAGTGTTTTAAATACTCTGTATTTTTTGTATTAAAGTGTATACTTCTAGAATGAGAGATCATGTTTGGCTTCTGTCACAAACCACAGAACAAATTACCAAACACACACGCACACACACACACACACACACACACACACATAACACAATGCAAAGGAAGGAAAACTATCCATGAAAAGATCATCATGTCTATCCTGGTTGTACAGCTCTGTCATTGATCAAAGTAGGATAAGTAGGATAAGTTACTTCTCTACTTCCCCATTTATAAAAATGAATAGACGGATGCATGTCTCATGCTGCTGCTGCTGCTAAGTCGCTTCAGTCGTGTCCGACTCTGTGCGACCCCATAGACGGCAGCCCACCAGGCTCCCCCATCCCTGGAATTCTCCAGGCAAGAACACTGGAGTGGGTTGCCATTTCCTTCTTCAATGCATGAAAGTGAAAAGTGGAAGTGACATCGCTCAGTCGTGTCTGACTCTTTGCGACACCATGGACTGCAGCCCACCAGTGTCCTCCATCCATGGGATTTTCCAGGCAAGAGAACTGGAGTGGGGTGCCATTGCCTTCTCCGGATGCATGTCTCATAAGAATCACTTAAACATTATCTGCAATATAACTCAATTGATTACAATTAGATCTGAATAGTGGGTCAAATGCATATGTTTCTCTGGAAAGAAATAAATGTATATAAGCACAAATCAGGAAGTTCAGTCATTATCACCTAACTCTCCAAATAGGAAATGCTTCCTCTTAAATTTCTCATGAGCTGCAAACACAGTTGTGTTAAGAGAGCAGGGGATTTCTCATTAGTGCTTATGTGGGAGATCAGGAGAAGAAAATGTCTACAGCTAGGTATATGGAAGGAAAAGAGAGGGGTAAGGATAGGATGAAGAAGGAAACTCCCTTCAGAAAATATCTTCAGCTTTTGAGATACTTTTCACAATTTTTCTCCCTTTCACAGCTGGTGAGTCTGTTGGGAGTGGTGGTGCGGAATGGCGAAAGGTACTGGAGGGAAGTAGAGGAAACCATGTTGAGAAAGATACTTCAGATAGTTTTCCACTAGAATTTTTATGTCTTTTAAAAACCTCAGTTTCGTTCTTCTCTTTCTAGTTTCCTTGGGTAACAATTTTAGAACAGTCCTTGCATGGGGATCTAACACTCTGCAGTTCTAATGAGCTACCAAGTGATGTTGATATTGCTGGTATGTAGACCAACACTGAGTAGCAAGGTTTTAAAGAAGTCTTGCTTTTTAAAAAAAAAGACACTTGTGATAATTCTAAGACTGCATCTTTATGCCATTTGCAAAAAGCAAACAAACAAAAAACAAAAAGCCAACCCTAAAATAAAGCAAAAACCAAGAAGGAGTCTAAGAATGAACTCACACATAAATGTTAAATCTCCTTATAAGCAGGTACAAGCTATATAAGCCATGTTAGGGGATTTTTTAAAGAATTCCAGAGACAGTGTGATGTAGAAAAGGTATGCTTGTTCCCTGTGCTCCCCCTTCCTGATTGTGGAAGCTTTGAGTTTGAGTCTTGCTCTGTCCTTCAGAGGTAGATTTCTCATCTGTACAACAGGAGTAGCCATTTCTCCCTGTAGAGAGTTCGTGAATCTATTAGTGCCTCTCACATAGTATAAAAGTGGCTCTCACGCAGAGGATGCTCAGATAAGATTAGATTTCTTGTCTCTTTCCTGTCATCTTCTGAAGAATCTGTTCATAGATAATTACCAGTTTTGCACTCAAGATAATTTTAATTTCTTATCTTTTTATTCATTCTTAGTGCATTATGACAATGCGTTTTAACTATTAGGCTGTGTTGCTGTACATTATTAAAATTAATAACACTTCTCTTATTTTAAAAGGTGTTTTACAAGTGTTTTTGAACTAACCTAGAGTGATCTTCTTTCCAGGTATTTTGGGTTATCAGGGAAGTTTTGATATAAGAATACTGGGCTTTAGGTCAAAATATCTGACTTTGAGATATAAACGTCAGTTACCAAGACTACCAAGATGCCTGAAATTGTGTTTTGTCTTTTATCCATCTCTGCATAATTCATGGTACCTATCACAATACTTCAGATATACTAATGATGATATTTATTGAGCACTTATTACAGGCAAGATGCTTTTCTAAGTACTCTACATGTATTAGTTCTTTTAATCACAATAATCCTAAAAGGAATATTACTTCTATTTAAGGGAAATGAAATTGAGACACAGAGGGGCTAAGTGATATATTTCACTATATCTAAGCTGCAATATTCTTTCACATTTTAGCATCTCCACAATGGGATGTGTATCAGTCAGAGTCCCAGCAGTAAACCACCAGCACACTTTGAGTAACTTGGGGAGAGTTTTACAAAAGCATGCACGCTTTAAAAAGATGTGGTTTCCATAACCAGTAAGAGATAAGGAAGGACGTGGTGTCTTGCAACTGCTGGAAGGCATTACACTCCTTGACCTGAAGTTACAAGATGAAGAAATCTGAAGAAAGCAGTGTTTTTGAGAGAGCTGCCTATAGGACGATGGCTATGGGAGTGGTATATATGCGAACCCTACACCCCCACAGGAAAAATGTAGTACTCCGACCTCACTCTCCTTCCACCTCTGATCTACATTTGCTGTCAATGCCTCCAAGAAGTTAGCCTCTTAGGACCTAGAGAATGGCAGAAAAGATTGGAGAACTGATGTGGAGGAGCAAATGGGAGCATATTCCAGCACCAGATGCATCCTACAACAGAGACCATGTCATGAGTAATTGGCAGAGCATCTTGTCTCCTACTGTTGCATAATCAATATGTTATAAATTAGTGTCATTCTTTTATTTGATAAAGCACAGAGATTTGTTCAAGGTTACACATTAGAAGACAGTTGTGGCAGAATTTGCACCCAGATAATCTGACTCAAGAGCCTTAGTGCATGGCCTTAACCAGCATGCACTATAAGTAGATCCTTATTAAATAGTTACAAAGAAAACTTTATTACTTTTTTATTTTACGTTTTTTCTGTTCTCATTTACAGCATCTCCAGAAGTAACACTACTTCAGGGGAAGAATAAAACTTCAATGTGCAAAGGTTGCAGGGAAGCCAGCTTGCACAGATTTTCTAAACCCTAGAAGACTGCATCACTGAGCATGTATCTAGGATTAACAGGGCAGTGACTGTCCAGAGCACATGCCACTGGGTAGGCAACAATGTATATTATGTCACCTGCTTTGTTTTACATTTGAACAGGAGCAAGAGTCTAACCATAGGTGAGCAGGCTTGCAGTAACTGATCTAATTATCTTAACTTCTTCCCAAACAAGTGTCATCACCTATTGACATACTTGGTTATCACCTCAGGAAATTCTAATTGACTTACACTGAATTTTTTCATTCTGTCTTATTTCCTCTTTCAAGTTTTCCTTTGCCTTCTGTCTTATTATTGGACTGAGGTTGATTTTCTCAGATAAAATTCACACTCTATTTTTTAAATCTCTTTATTGGTTCTTAGTCCATTCTGACAGTGCATTTTAAGTATTAGGTTGTGTCACCACATAATTTTCTTTTCTGATTATGTCTAATCAGGTTTATAACCTACCCACTGAGATTTGATTCCAATAATTGTATTTTTATTTTTTAAAAGTTTAGTTCTTTGGTTTTATTTCCTTTTCCCTCTTTTCTTTTTTAACAATGTTAATCACATGTTATTTTCCATAGTGGAAAAACTATGGAGCATATTCCAGCACCAGATGCATCCTACAACAGAGACCATGTCATGAGTAATTGGCAGAGCATCTTGTCTCCTACTGTTGCATAATCAATATGTTATAAATTAGTGTCATTCTTTTATTTGATAAAGCACAGAGATTTGTTCAAGGTTACACATTAGAAGACAGTTGTGGCAGAATTTGCACCCAGATAATCTAACTCAAGAGCCTTAGTGCATGGCCTTAACCAGCATGCACTATAAGTAGATCCTTATTAAATAGTTACAAAGAAAACTTTATTACTTTTTTATTTTACGTTTTTTCTGTTCTCATTTACAGCATCTCCAGAAGTAACACTACTTCAGGGGAAGAATAAAACTTCAATGTGCAAAGGTTGCAGGGAAGCCAGCTTGCACAGATTTTCTAAACCCTAGAAGACTGCATCACTGAGCATGAATCTAGGATTAACAGGGCAGTGACTGTCCAGAGCACATGCCACTGGGTAGGCAACAATGTATATTATGTCACCTGCTTTGTTTTACATTTGAACAGGAGCAAGAGTCTAACCATAGGTGAGCAGGCTTGCAGTAACTGATCTAATTATCTTAACTTCTTCCCAAACAAGTGTCATCACCTATTGACATACTTGGTTATCACCTCAGGAAATTCTAATTGACTTACACTGAATTTTTTCATTCTGTCTTATTTCCTCTTTCAAGTTTTCCTTTGCCTTCTGTCTTATTATTGGACTGAGGTTGATTTTCTCAGATAAAATTCACACTCTATTTTTTAAATCTCTTTATTGGTTCTTAGTCCATTCTGACAGTGCATTTTAAGTATTAGGTTGTGTCACCACATAATTTTCTTTTCTGATTATGTCTAATCAGGTTTATAACCTACCCACTGAGATTTGATTCCAATAATTGTATTTTTATTTTTTAAAAGTTTAGTTCTTTGGTTTTATTTCCTTTTCCCTCTTTTCTTTTTTAACAATGTTAATCACATGTTATTTTCCATAGTGGAAAAACTACAGTGGTTTCACACTATCTTATTATTTCTAGTTATTGTGTTGCCAATTCTGGTGGTTTCTGTAATAGAAAAACAGAATTAGAGAAGAGATAGTGACCACTAAATGGTAAATGGGAGTGAGAAGAATTTAGAGAGTACTTTGTACAGGGGATAAAATTTGAATGAGGTCTGAAGGATAGATTCAAGTTTAAAAAGTTAATTAGGCTGACAAAGTAAAAGAGGGCATTTTATTTTATTTATCAATAACAGCAATAGTTGATTTACAATGTACTAGTTAGTATCTGCTGCTCATCAAAGTGATCCAGTTATACATATACATATATCCATTTTTTAATTTTGTTACCATAAAGGCTGTTACAGAGTACTGAGCTATACAGTAGGTTCTTATTAGTTATCTATTTTATATATAGTAGTGTGTATACGTCAATTCCTATCTCCCAATTTATCCCTCCACTTGCCCTTTCCCCCTTGCATTCAGTTGCTCAGTCGTGTCTGACTCTTTGTGACCCTATGGATTGTAGCCTGTTAGTCTCCTCTGTTCATGGGATTTCCCAGGCAAGAATACTGGAGTGTGTTGTCACTTCCTATTCCAGGGATCCAACCTGCGTCTCTTGCATCTCCTGCATTGGCAGGAGGATTCTTTACCACGAGCCACATGGTAACTGTAAGTTTGTTTTCTACATCTGTTACTGTATTTCTGTCTTGTAAATAGGTTCATTTGTACCATTTTTTAGATTCCACATATAAGTGGTATCACATGATATTTGTCTTTCTCTGTCTGACTTTACTCAGTATGACAATCTCTGGGTCCATTCATGGCACTGCAAATGGCATTATTTTGATCTTTTTTTATGGCTCAGTGATATTCCATTGGGTATATGTGACACATCTTCTTTATCCCTTCCTCCACTGATGGGCTTCAACGTCCTGGCTATGGTAAGTAGTGCTGCAGTGAACATTTTTGAACTTTGGTTTGCTCTGAATATATGCCCAGGAATGGGACTGCAGGATCATATCATAGCTTTATTTTTACTTTTTAAAGGAACCTTCATACTCTTCTCCGTAGTGGCTGTACCAATTTACATTCTCACCAACAGTGTAGGAGGGTTCCCTTTTCTCCACACCCTCTCCAGCATTTACTGCTGGTAGATTTTTGTGATGATGGCCATTCTGACTGGTGTGAGGTGCTATCTCATTATAGTTTTGATTTGCTTTTCTCTGATAATTAGTAATGCTGTGAATCTTTTTGTATGCCTCTTGGCCATCTGTCTTCTTTGGAGAAATGTCTATTTAGATCTTCCATCCACTTTTTGATTGGACTGTTTGGGTGTTTTGATATTGAGCTGCATGAGCTGTCTGTATATTTTGGATATTAATCCCTTGTCAGTCACTTCATTGGCAAATATTTTCTCCCACTCTGAGGGTTGTCTTTTCATTCTGTTCATGGTTTCCTTTGCTGTGCAGAAGCTTTTAAGCTTAATTAGGTCCCACTTGTTTATTTTTTGTTTTATTTTCGTTATTCTAGGAGGTGGATCAGAAAAGATCTTGCTTGTGATTTATGTCACAGGGTGTTTTGCTTTTGCAAAGAGTGTTTCGCCTATGCAAAGAAGGAAGTGGAGATTATTTGTTTGGAATTAATATGTTTTACAGATGAGTTAGAAACACAGATTCAAAGGAAATTAGAATGGGATTCAGATTTTGAAGTCATCTTCTTATAAGCAATGAATCAAATTTTCTAAGCAAAGATGTTGAATTAGATAGAGAAGCAAGCACAAGATAGAATCTGGGAAACACCACATTTTTAGGAATGGTCCAAAGAACAGAATCTAATAAAAGAGGCAGAGTGGAGTCCATGGGGAAGGAAAATCAATGGAAACCAGTGAAATAGTTTGAGGGAGGAAGAGGCAAAAATTTCAAATTCCTTCAAGACGTCAGGTAGAACAAAAATTTTATTTTTTTTCTCTTTCTTTATTTTTTATTTTTTGTTTAATGCTTTATTCTATTTTACAGTACTGTATTGGATCTGCCATACATTGACATGAATCAGCCACAGGTGTACACGATCTCCCCATGCTAAAGCCCCCTCCCACCTCCCTTCCCCACCCATCTCCCCGGTTCATCCCGTACACTGGCCCCAGTTCAGTGGATCATTGATGACTGTCATAAAAGCGATGGAGAGGGCTATAAAAACTGCTCTCTGGGCAGTTTTTGATTATATATATATTTTTAAAAAACCTTACTGTAAATCATATCAGGAAATATCCCCAAATACCTTACTGAGGTTCTTTTTGTATAATATCATAATACTAAGTAGCACATTGGTCAAGGAGTTTTTTTTTTAATCAGAATGCTGACATTTGATATCTTATTTGCAGAGCCCTTTCCAAAGAACTTTCATGGAACATTTGGGCAAAATTTCACTGAAAAATTTTTATATTTCTTAGAGAAAAGCATAATACTTGACTTTTTTCAGATTCCTTTGCTGCTTTGAGCATAAAAGAATTATTAACATCAATAATACACTATAGATTAACCTGACTTGTCAATAAGGAATGTACTTTTAAGATATTACTTGTAATTAAAGTTCTTGAGCCTCCAGGTTATTCCACCCCTCGGACTCAGCCTTAAGGTTCTCTTTCCTTCTGGGCATTCTGACTATTGTGGGATCCACTGTTTTTTGGAAGTTTACTGGATGCAAGTTATTTATTAGTTAATCAAAATGGACTTTACATTCAAATTATATTTATTTAAATGGGAAATTCATAGGCAGCAAAATTTATGATCCTTCTACGCTACCTCAGTAGTCCTAGTATTCAATACTAATGGCACTAGTAAAAACAACTACTAAAACAAGATAGTAGCAACAGCAGCAACCAACAACAAACACCAATAATTGTCATTATTTGAATGTTTACTACTCTGCCAGGCACTGTACCATATGCCTTACATATCACTTAAACTATTATTTTTCTTATTAACAAGGACAGAAATATATACTGGAAGTAACTGATCATTTATGTGAAAAGCTTTTATGTCTTTCATGCATGTGTTTTTGGATATGTCAAGGTATAGCAGTGAATATAACACATAATTAAAAAGAGGAATATTTTTTAATCCTCAATAAAAAATATAACACAACACATTATAAAAAAAAGGTTTTTCTTTAAAAGTGTAAATAGCTTTTTATCACAATTGCTTTGTCAACTAGAACTGTTAAAAGAGGAATAAAAAGTACTAAATCAAATTACAAGGACTTCCCTGGTGGTCCAGGAGTTAAGAATCCACCTGCCAATGCATGGCACATGAGTTTGATCCCTGGTCTGGGACGGTTCAACATGCTGCAGGGCAACTAAGCCCCTGCAACACAGCTACTGAGCCCCGGCTCTAGAACTTGGGAGCTGCAATTACTGAAGCTTGAGCGCCCAGAGTCCATGCTCCACAATTAGCAAAGCCACCGCAGTGAGAAGCCCGAGCACCGCAGCCAGAGTACCCACCGCTTGCTGCAACTAGAAAATCCCACATGCACAGCAGTGAAGACCAGAGCAGCCAGAAATGAAAACAAACAAACAAATCAGATTATTTTTTTCTTTTTCCTACATTTCTTGGCTTCCTAATGTTTTTAACACACACATAGATAAAAGAACAGTCTTTGAGCTTTCAAGCTTGTTTTAGCTCAGCTCTAATTGGAATGTCGTCCTAGGAACCCTTGCAGGAGGTCCTCAAGGTAGGTTCTATTTTCATAATAATACTAATATGTTTGCTTTTTGCACTTACATTCTCTTGCATTCATTTTCTAGATGTTACATGGCATATGTTGATATTGTTGCTTTGTTGACTTATGGAGTGAATACTTAGGTATTATTAGTGTGTGTGTTTCTAAATTTTCCTATGGCAAATTCTTTGGGATCCTCAACAATTTTTAAGGGTAGAAAGACATACTGAAATGAAAAAGCCTGAGAATTACTGTTTTAGCTGAAAGAAAATATGAATTAGGACCACTTATTATTGAATTAGTCTTAAATTGGGAGAATAAAACTTTAGAAAATTACATAAAATAGTAAGATATTATCAAATGTGGAAAAGTAATGAAAATTCATGAGCTGTATCATTTGGCTTACCTGAATTGACTATAAACTCCTAGCTGTGGGTCTGTCTCTTTTTTTTAGAGTTATAACAAGGTTCTGGTGGTTAAGACTCAGACTCTTAAGCTGCAGAGTTTCCTCTCTTTCTTTGTTTTTGTCTTGTTTTGTAAATACATATATATATTTTGTCCATCTTTTAAAAAACTAACACAAGCATAACTTTGGTTTTTGTTGACTACTAACAAACACACTCTCTAGCCGTAATAACCTGCCTTTAGGACAGACACCATGTGGTTCAGCCAGTCAGTCAGTCGGTGGTGTTTTGTTACTGATGCCACAGCAGACTAGTACTCTATGGGACTTGGTCTAAAATGCCTTAAATATGGTTATTTTTCATGAAAAAGCTTTTAATTTTTAGCCTAAATAAATACTTGTTGAAGTATTCTACTTATCCCACTTATTATTCTTACCTTCCCAAATCAAATTGTTTACTATATCTTTTTCTCTCTTTTTTTTCAAGTATCCTGTTTTTCAAGATACCTTTCTAAGTCAGTTCTGCCAAATATGCTATAAGTCAGCATTATCATATACTGTGGAAATATTTATCAGAGGTTCCTAGGACATACAATTTTCTCTTTAGTTATTTTTAAATAATATATTTTATTTTATTTTGGTGAAATGTCCTTATAGGACATTCAGGCAATACAGAAAATGTAATTGCTTCAAATTCCACCACTCAAAACAACCACTCTTAACATTAGCTGAACAGTTTTCTATGAATATGTGTAAAAAGAAGGAAAGACAAATTATTTTATGAAAATTATTTCATATGAGCATGTTACCTTAAATAAAAATTATTACACTTATTGTTACTTTATTTTAAGCTGGCAAAAGGAGCAGATGTAATTGCTGAATGTGAGACAGAAATGTCCCTACCATATACAAATGTGAATGTGAACTATGATCTTTGAGTGATAATGCTGCATCATTATTTGTTCATCAATTGCAACAGATGTACCGCTCTGGTAGGGATGATGGGGGAGGCTACGTACATGTGGAAGTAGGGGGCAAACAGAAACCGTTTGTACTTAATGCTTAATTTTCTGTGACTCTCCAACGTCTCTAAAAAATTAAGCTTACATATAAAAAGTAAGCTCCTTTTCAGAAGCAATATTTTCTAGTGTACCATAATGATACATAAGGCAGTCAAAAAACAAAACAAGCACAGCATGCCAAGTAGAGAAAGTAAATTTGCTTAAGTGTCTGTTCCAGTTAGTTTGGACTATTGCCCCCTACATACTAAAAAAAAAAAATCTTTACCAGATGTGACACTGATTTCACTAACTGTTCACTAAGACTGTGAACAACATTAAGCACATGATGTAACTGTCGATTTTAAAACCTGCATTTCCACTATCACTGTGTCTGGTGACTCGCTGCCATGGCAGATAAAGACGAGCGTCACACTTTTTCACACTACTACTTCTTTCACTTTCTGGTTTGTTGGTTTTATGTTATTTTTACATAAGTAAGTGTCAGTTGCTCAATCATGTCCAACTCTTTGCGACCCCATGGACTGCAGCCCACCAGGCTCCTCTGTCCATGAGATTTTCCAGGCAAGGATACTGGAGTGGGTTGCCATTTTCTTCTCCAATATATATTTCCTTCTTCAATATATATTTTTACATATTGAAGGTTAAAACACTTGTGTTCTTTATAAATAATTCTCTCATGTTTAAGCTATGTATTTAAATGGATTTATTGTTCTTCACAGTGCATGATTTAAATTTTTTATTTATTTATTTTTTGTTGTTGAGATGTATATGGCAGAAAGAGAAGAAGAACTAAAGAGCCTCTTGATAAAAGTGAAACAGGAGAGTAAAAAAATTGGCTTAAAGCTCAACATTCAGAAAATTAAGATAATGGCATCCAGTCCCATCACTTCACGGCAAATAGATGGGGAAACAATAAAAACAGTGAGACACTTTATTTTCCTGGGCTCCAAAATCACTGCAGATGGTGACTGTGGCCATGAAATTAAAAGACGGTTGCTCCTTGGAAGAAAAATTATGACCAACCTAGACAGCATATTAAAAAGCAGAGACATTACTTTGCCAACAAAGTTTGTCTAGTCAAAGCTATGTTTTTTCCAGTAGTCATGTACGGATGTGAGAGTTCAACTATAAAGAAAGCTGAGTGCCAAAGAATTGATGCTTTTGAACTGTGGTGCTGGAGAAGACTCTTGAGAGTCCCTTGGACTGCAAGGAGATCTAATCAGTCAGTCCTAAAGGAAATCAGTCCTGAATATTCATTGGAAGGACTGATGCTGAGGCTGAAACTCCCATACTTTGGCCACCTGATGCAAAGAACTGAGTCATTTGAAAAGACCCTGATACTGGGAAAGATTGAAGGTAGGAGAAGGGGATGACAGAGGATGAGATGGTTGAATGGCATCACCAATTCGATGGACATGAGTTTAAGCAAGCTCTGGCAGTTGATGATGGACAGGGAGGCCTGGTGTGCTGCAGTCCATGGGGTTGCAAAGAGTTGGACACGACTGAGAGACTGAACTGATAATAAACTGAACTATCCAGTGCTTTTGTTGTATGTTTTACGACTGAAGAAGTATGAGAGGAAAGATTTAAAAAATGAGTGCTTGTATCTGTTTTTAAATTCTCTCTTGTCCTCTTTAGTTTTGATCTACAGGTAAGATGAAATAAAACCTATTGTAACTCATTCTAATCCAGAGTATGCCTATCCTCTGTTATGCCACTCATTGAGTATGTAGTTGGATCTATTATCTTACAGTATAACCATGGAGTTATTAACACCACTAGTTTTCATTCCAAGAAAAAGAAGATTAAAAAAAAAACAACCCTCCCAGGAGCAAAATAAAATAAGACAGAGTAACAAAGTCTTACTCATAGTCATAACAACTTAGAGACTAGTGATAAAATAAAATATTTCTAAAATGTTAGATACGAAACTGCGGCATTTTCAGCATGATCAACCACATTGCCTGTAGTTCAGATGTGAAATAAGCAAAAAACAGTTTCTTCTGAGCCCTGATATTTATGATGACCACAACTGACCACATGTGAAAACCTAATGCTTGGTTTGTGTGTGTATATGGTATATTTGCATTCATGTGTTTAATGCTATTGAGAAAATATTTGTATTAGTGGTGGAAATGTTTGTGATAAGAATCAACCTGAACAGGAAATTCATGTGAGTAATTATTTCAGTGCTAAATATGCACTTTAGAAAGGCAGTAGAGGAGAAAGATGAGAAAGACTGCGCAGAGAATTGGGGGGAGAAGTGCAGTGAGGCAAGCTGGCTATGGAGGGCGATGGAATAACTGGAGCCCAAGATATGTCCAAGCAGAAGCAGCTTAAGCCATGCTGATAAAAGGCTGACTTCTGAGAATAAAGTCAGTATGTGAGATATAACATGGTATTCAGTTGCTAAGTCATGTCCAACTCTTTTGTGACCTCATGGACAATAGCCTGCCAGGCTCCTCTGTCTACGGATTTACGAGGCAAGAACACTGGAATGGGTTACCATTTCCTTCTCCAAAGGATCTTCCCAACCCAGGGATCGAACCCATGTCTCCGGCATTGCAAGCAGATTCTTTGCTGCTGAGCTACCAGGGAAGCCATGATATATTATTAACATATACAGGATGGAGAAAGAGTGGAAACAGTGTCAGGCTTTATTTTTGCGGGGCTCCAAAATCACTGCAGATGGTGACTGGAGCCATGAAATTAAAAGACGCTTACTCTTTGAAAGAAAAGTTATGACCAATCTAGATAGCATGTTCAAAAGCAGAGACACTACTTTGCTGACTAAGGTCCGTCTAGTCAAGGCTATGGTTTTTCCATTGGTCATGTATGGATGTGAGAGTTGGACTGTGAAGAAGGCTGAGTGCCAAAGAATTGATGCCTCTGAACTGTGGTTTTGGAGATGACTCTTGAGAGTCCCTTGGACTGCAAGGAGGTCCAACCAGTCCATTCTGAAGGAGATCAGCCCTGGGATTTCTTTGGAAGGAATGATGCTAAAGCTGAAACTCCAGTACTTTGGCCACCTCATGTGAAGAGTTGACTCATTGGAAAATACTCTGATGCTGGGAGGGATTGGAGGCAGGAGAAGAAGGGGATGACCAAGGATGAGATGGCTGGATGGCATCACTGACTCAATGAACACGAGTCTGAGTGAACTCCGGGAGTTGGTGATGGACAGGGAGGCCTGGCATGCTGCGATTCATGGGGTCGCAAAGAGTCGGACACGACTGAGCAAATGAACCTAACTGAACTGAACTGATACAGCATGTAATTATTATAACAAGGTGTTAGTCACTAAGTCATGTCTGACTCTTTGTGGTCCCATGGACTGAGGCTCTCCAGGCTCCTCTGTCCATAAGATTTCCCAAGCAAGAATATTGGAATGGGTTGCCATTTCCTCCTCCAGGGGATCTTCCCAATTCAGGGATCAAACTTGTGTCTCCTGTGTTTCCAGCATTGTAGGTGTATTCTTTACTGCTGAGCCACTAGGGAATTGAAAGGAGAAATAGGCAATTTTGTAATTACAGCTGGAGACTTCAATAAGCTACTTTCATTAATGAATACAACTACATACATAGCCAATAAGGATTACTGACTCATTGGTAAAGACTTTGATGCTGGGAGGGATTGGGGGCAGGTGGAGGAGGGGACGACCGAGGATGACTCGATGTATTGAGTCTGAGTAAACTCCGGGAGTTGATGGTAGACAAGGAGGCTTGGCATGCTGCGATTCATGGGATCAAAAAGAGTGGGACATGACTGAGTGACTTCATTCTTCATTCCACAGTCAACAGCAGCCCTCGCCCTGGGATTGCTCCACAATCCTTAAGCTGCAGCTCTCAGTCACTGCACCTTATACGGGACCTGTGTCCCTGTCCAGAATACATATGGCTGCAGCAAGGACTATCTGATTCTCATTCCAGTTAAGCTGCCACAGATCAGCTCTTTTACTCTCACCCTTAAATGTTTCTCCTCTGACTCAGACAATTGCCCCAATATGGGGATTATCGGATGCCTGCTTCAGTTCCCCCACCTGCTGAGGGCAGATCCAGTCCTAATAACACTCCTGTTTTTCCCCCTATTTTCTTCATCCTACTGAGTTTCACATGGTTTTATATATTCTTGTCCATCAGTCAGGACTCTCGTCCATTCTCAGCTGGTGTCATGCATGCAATCCTGTGTCTGAAGGTGTGTATTCCAGTTAAGCTGCCACAGATCAGCTCTTTTACTCTCACCCTTAAATGTTTCTCCTCTGACTCAGACAATTGCCCCAATATGGGGATTATCGGATGCCTGCTTCAGTTCCCCCACCTGCTGAGGGCAGATCCAGTCCTAATAACACTCCTGTTTTTCCCCCTATTTTCTTCATCCTACTGAGTTTCACATGGTTTTATATATTCTTGTCCATCAGTCAGGACTCTCGTCCATTCTCAGCTGGTGTCATGCATGCAATCCTGTGTCTGAAGGTGTGTTCCTGATGTATCCATGGAGAGAGAAGTACTCCACATCCACCTACTTCTCTGCCATCTTGTTCTCCTTAGGACCTAATATTTTTACTAAACTTACTTTCCATCAAATTTAATTAAGGTAGTTTTTATTATTCCCACTACAAAAATGAAGCTAAAAGTGATTGTTATAGAGTGAATGTTTGTGCCCCAAATTCATATATTGAAACCAAACACCCAATGTGATGTATTTGGAGGTGGGGCCTTTAGGAGATAATTATGTCATGAAGGTGGAGTACCCATGATAGAATTAATGCCCTGATAAGGAAAGAAACAGACCAGAGCCCTTTGTTTCTCCACCGTATGAGGATACAGTGGAAAGGCAAACTGTCTGCAAGAAAGTCCTTCACTGGGAACTGACTTAGCCAACACTTTGATCCTGGACTTCCAGGCTCCAGAATGATGAGAAATTAATGTTATTTAAGCTACCCAGACAATGGCATTCTGTTAAAGCAGCCTGAGCACACTAAGACATAATTAAATCAACATAAGCTCAGGCAGCTCTTGAGCCACAGAATTGGATTTGAACTCAGATAACTCAGATTCCAAGTTGCATATTTCCTTCCACATCATTCTCTTCCTTATGAAATTTGTAGCAGGTTCATAATCTTTGTTTAATCAGCACTTTCTCAGTTCAGTTCAGTTCAGTTCAGTCACTCAGTTGTGTTTGACTCTTTGGGACCCCATGGACTGTAGCACTTCAGGCTTCCCTGTCCATCACCAACTCCTGGAGATTGCTCAAACTCATGTCCATCGAGTCAATGAAGCCATCCAACCATCTCATCCTCTGTAATCCCCTTCTCCTCCTGCCTTCAATCTTTCCCAGCACCAAGGTCTTTTCCAATGAGTTCATTCTTCATATCTGGTGGCCAAAGTATTGGAGCTTCAGCTTCAGCATCAGTCCTTTCAATGAATTCCAGCACCCTCTAATTCCTGGCAAAAGTTGCTGGCTGCATTTATTCTCTGCTTGGACCCTGAGAGCAAACTTAAGCTAGGTTCCAGCCTATGGATGCAAGACTATCTTGAAAGAACTTGACAGCCCTCCAATATTTCCCCAGCAAGATGATGATTATCATCATAACACTAGCTAGCAAATGTAGTCTCATCAGACAATGCTATCTTGGTATTCCAAAGCACAGGGACAGACCCATAATATTAACTAAATTCACTAACTTTAAGGACACTCTTGAAACAAAATCATTCTTTCCCCTCTCATACTTCAGGAGACAGAACCAGAGATGCTTCAGATCACCACATCCTCAAACAAAGTCATACCTGAGGCGGCTGTTTCTAGGAATGCTGCTACCTACAGTAAAACAAGAGATTTCCAATGTGGACTTGTGTTTTAAATTATAAACCATCCAGAAGCGGGACCATTATAAGACTTTTTCTTTTCTTTCCATTAAAGGAACTCAGCTGTGTTGTTTTCTCCATTTTCCCACTTTTTGTTTTACTTCCAGTCTGACACTTTACACAATATCCTGTACATTTCGTACAGTGTATTTATAAATAGGTGCACCGATCTTCTCCCCCATAATAGAAAACATGCAACTCTGAAAGACATCAAAACATTTACACTGTAAGCCAAACAAACACCAATTTTCATCCTGAACTCTCTCGGTCAATATCATACTTGGAAAATTGTGGTGCACATCTAGTGGCTGGCCAAAGTCCTTCAGCACAGCCCATTTCACAGCGCTTAGCTCCTAACTGAAATTTCACAGTACAATACTTAAGACACAACTCCAAATTACATCGCCATTTAAGCAAATGTTCTTTCCTAGCCATTTAACTGTATGTGATTTTCTCTTGGCTTTATGCTTCTTATGATTTGCTGTTGGTTTCTGTTGTAATTAAGTCCTATGTTTATTTGAGGATATTCTAGAACATCCTATTCTCTGTGAACTGAGTTCAATCTAGTAGTGTATTTTAATAGCCTTGTCCAAATTGTACGTTTCTGGAAGGAAAGAAAACATTTCCATTCTCAGAAGCAATACTAGTTCTTGGCTTTTCCTATCCCAAACTTTTCAAATGTTTACCCCTTATTGAGTTCTCTCAGGCCTGGTCCTAATATGCGATTGTTTAGGAACTAGATTCCATAGATAAACAATTAAAAACATATTTCATTTGAAAATGTAGAGATCTATTAATAGGACAGATAGCAATAATAATAATTCTTTTCTTTCTCCTTCTAGATGGATTTTTTAAATGATTTATTTGTTATTCAGTCACTCATGTGTGTCCAACTCTTTGTGACCCCAAGAACTGCAGCATGCCAGCCCTCCCTGTCCTTCCCATCTCCTGAAGTTTGCTCAAATTTGTGTCCATTGAGTCAGTGATGCCATCCAATCATCTCATCCTCTGTCATCTCCTTCTCCTCCTGCCTTCAATCTTTCCCAGCATCAGGGGAAAAAATTTCTAAATGATATATATTTATTTATATATAAATTATATAAATATAATTTATTCATGTATATCTTAATTTTGTATATTTATAATATAACATAAATATATAACATAATATATAAATTTATAATATAATGTTATATATTATGTAAGTATATGTATTTCAAATAAACAAACGGTTAGAATAGTTTAATAAGCCCCTTATGTACCCATATTCCAGCTTCAGCAATTATCAGTATTTTCTAATCTTGTTTCATTACACTCAACCACAAACTTGATTTGAGGTGCTCAATGCTAGTGTTTCTAAATCATGGATAAAAATACTTAGAATAAGACTGAGCCCCAAACCCCGCCAATGGGACCTCCCAAGACAGATACTCATCCAATGACCATGACCCTGAGTCCATGACCCAGGGATATCATCATCAAACAGCAGCACATATTTCTTATCCTGGCTTCCAATTGCCCTCTAGCTCTAATTTGTCTACAAGGATACCTGGAAATACTTTACAAAAAGCTAAGTCATAACTCCATCCACTTTGGTAGTTACTAGTCTAGGAAATATTCTTATTAAAAAAAAAAAAAACAACTCAGTTCACTGTGAACCTCAATACATGATACTCAGTTTCTTTAGGTGCTTCTATTTTTCTCCTCTTCATTGAACTGAAATTTAAAAGTAGACTGCTTCCCTATTTCTGGTAAGCTCACTACCATGGATTGTGTCCCTCATTTTTCTGCACTTTTTGAAATATTTCCTCCAAGAGTCTCAGGTACATAAATGCCTTGCTCACATCTGTTTTTGCTGAGTCACTGATAAAATATACTTTAAAAAAATCACTTTTAAATGGATTATATATCTAAATGTAAGTTGCAAAACTAAACTCCTTGAAAAGAAAAAGTAGTCTCTTCAATAAGTGGTGCTGGAAAAACTGGACAGCTGTATGTAAAAATACATGTAGAATACACCCTAACATTATACACAAAATAAACTCAAAATGGATTAAAACCCTAAATCTAAGGTTGGATACTATAAAACTCTTAGGGGGAAACATAGGCAGAACAATCTCTGATATAAATCACAACAAGACCTTTTTGATCCACCTCCTAGAGTAATGGAAATAAAAACAGACATAAACAAATGGGACCTAATTAAACTTGAAAGCTTTTGCATAGCAAAGGAAACCATAAATGAAATAGAAAGACCATGCTCAGAGTGGCAGAAAATATTTGCAAATTAGCAACTGACAAAGAATTAATCTCCAAAGTACACAAACAACTCATTGCTGCTCAATATCAAAAAAACAAACAACTCAAACAAAAAATGGACATAAAATCTAAACAGACATTTCTCCAAAGAAGACATACAGATGGTTAAAAGCACATGAAAAGATGCTCAACATGACTAATTATTAGAGAAATGCAAATCGAAACTGTAGTGAGGTATGACTTCATATCAGTCAGAAGGGCCATCATCAAAATTTCTGCAGACAATAAATGGTAGAGAGGACATGGAGAAAGGGGAACTCCTCTACACTGTTGGTGGGAATGTAAACTGGTACAACCACTATGGAGAGCAGTATGGAAGCTCTTTTAATAACTAAAATTAAAGCTAACATATGATACAATAACCCACTCCTGGGGATATATTCAGGGAAAACTCTTTGAAAAGATATATGTACCTCAAAATTCATTGCAGAACTATTTACAATAGCCAAGACATGAAAGCTACTTAAAAATGTCCACCAATAGTGGAATGGATAATATATGTAATGGAATATTTCCTGCCATAAAAAAGAATGAAATAATACCATTTGTGGCAATATGGATGGACCTAGAGATTGTCATATTGAGTGAAGTTAAGTCAGACAGAAAAAGACAAATATCATATGATATCACTTACATGTGGAATCTAAAAAAAGACTACAAATGAACTTACCTACAAAACAGAAATTGAGTGTCAGAGATAGAAAATAAACTTATAGCTATTGGAGGACAAGGGAGGAGGGATAAACTGGAAGGTTGGGATGGACATGTACACATTACTATATATAAAATAGATAACTAGTAAGAACCTACTGCATAGAACAGGGACTCTACTCAATACTCTGTAATGGCCTATATGGTGAAATAATCCAAACTAGTGGGTATGTGTAGAACAGTTTCAATTTGCTATGCACCTGAAATTAACACAACATTGTAAGTTATCTACATCCCCCCAAGAAAAATTAAAGGGAAAAAGTAAAGCTCCTTGAAGATACATAGGAGAAAATCCAGATTGTTACTGAACTCAGGTTCACCTGTTTATCACTTAAAAGCCAGTGCTCATGAGAAAGAAAAGGAAAGATTGGTTTCTTTAGCAGCTGGCAACTAGGGAAGAAGGAGGACTCATGTCTCAAAGAAGCGAATTCCCCACTGTTGATGAGTGGAGAAGAGCTCTTAAAGGGGAGTTTCAGGGGCATATAGGCAGAGGGCTGGGTTATCATGTAGTTAACTTCTTCTGGTGGGAGTTTCAGTATCTACTAAACAGTTCAAAGGATATGGCTCAGAATATTATCTACAGCCCTTGAAAAGTATTTAAAAGTCCTTGATTTTGTTTAATGGCTAAATTAGTATTACTTTGTCATCTGACTATTTTTCCTTTGCTTCTCCCCCCCCCCATTTCTCGTATTAAATTTCTACTTTTGGCTAAATTTTTCCACAAACAAGAGACAGGCAGACAACTTGATGGGAGGAGGAGTTCTGTCCCAGAAAGGCCACATTGGGTCCTATTACATTACAAGATAACCTTGGATTTGGTGGTGACATTTTAGATAAAATACCAAATGGAAAATCCATGAAAAAATAATTTGTCAGTTGAATTTTATTAAAATTAAAATCTACTGTTCTCTGAAAGGGGCTTCCTACGTGGCTCTAGTGGTAAAGAACACATCTGCTAATGCAAGAGACATAAGAGATGCAGGTTTGACCCCAGGGTTGGAAAGATCCCCTGGAGAAAGGCATAGCAAGCAACTCCAGTAGTCTTGCCTAGAAAATCCCATGGACAGAGGAGCCTGGAAAGCTATGGTCCATAGGGTTGCAAAGAGTCAGGCAAAGACTGAAATGAGTTAGCATGCACGCACACACTCATGCACTTTCTGAAAGATACTGAAAAGAGAATGAGAAGCCAAGCCACAGACTGGCTGAAAACATTTACAAAAGACAACTGATAAAGGACTGTTATCCAGAATGTACTGAAACTCAACAGTAAGAACAATGTGATTCTAAAAGGGGCAAACAATCAAACAGACACCTCACCAAAGATATACGAATGGAAAATAAGCCATTAAAATGAATTATGCCATTTGAAAATTGCAAATTAAAAAAGAAACTACTAGATAGCCATTAAAATGGATAAAATACAAAACACTGACAACGTCAAATGTTGGCAAGGATATCAAGCAAGAACTGTCACTTACTGTTGGTAGAAATGCAGAATGGATTTGAAATAGCGTTTTGCAGTTTCTTACAAAAATAAACACATTCTTCCCATATGATTTGGCAATCATATCCCTTTGTATTACTCAAATGAGTTGAAACCTTATGTTCACACAAAAACTTGCTCATGAATAACAACTTTATTTATAATTGCCAAAATTTTGAAGCAACAAAACCATGGAGGAAGCTTAAATGTGTATTTCACTAAATAAGTGAAATAAACTGATATGAAAAGGCTACATGTGATTTCACCATATGACCTTCTGAAAGAAGGCAAAACTATGGAGACAATGAAAAGATCACTGATTGTTATTTGGGGAGAGGGAAGGATGAATAGGGGATTCTTGGGGCAGCAAAAGTAGTCTATGTACTGTAATGGTGGATAAATGCTATTGTTTGTCAAGACATTTAGAATGTACAACATCAACTCTAAAGAAAACTATGGACTTGAAGATGTTGATGATATGCAATGTAAATTTATTAACTATAACAAATGCATCACTGTGAGGGTATATCAGTGACCCTGTTTGTGACACCAGCTGTCTTGCTGTTCATACTGTTTGTACTGTTTGCTGGACCCAGGGTAGGCAAGGTGCAAGCTAAAAGGCTGGAAGAAGACATAAGGAGCTGTAGGAATCACAGACTTGTTTATCCTCTCCTAGCTGGCATAGCAGCAATAACAGCTTCTCTCCTGGCTGACACAGCAGCCGTGGCAGGAGCTGCCACATAACCATAACGTAGCCATAACAGAGCCGTAACATGACCTCATACAACATAAGCACAATGCTGCCCTGCATAGCCCCAGGGCAGCAGCAGCCAAGGCGTCAGGTGAAGCTCAGACAGGGGTACTGCACAAAGTAGCCTGTAAACAAGCGAGTACCTTGTGAAGCGCATGCACAGTGCTATAAGTCATCTCCACTGTTACACAACCATTATGTACAAGATATGGGGCAGGAGGGGGAGGCCATGGTGCAAGAAATTCTGACCAGGCCGCTTGGCTTATCTGGTCTTTTCCTGCACAGGGACAATGTTGCTTGGCTGGGGTGTTGTGTATATGCATTGGGAAGGGATGTGTGGAAACTCTGTGTACTTTCCACTCAATTTTCCTGGTAACATAGAAGTGCTCTAAAAAATGTCTAACGAAAAGGACAGCTAATAGGCTAGAAGTGGTAGATGGAAATATTTAAAGACTTTTTTTCCTAGGTTGGTGGGGGTGGGCAGGGTGTCGATGCAGCATGTGGACAACATAGCTCCCTGACCAGGGATCGAACCCATGTCCCCTGAAGTGGAAGATGAAGTATGGACCACTAGACCACCAGCGTAGTCCTGCAGAAAACATTTTTAGTCATCCAGAATGTTTGCTACCCCCACATACTTCAAAAAGATATTGTCAACCCCAGTCCTCCTCTCTAAAGGAAGCAAGAGGTGAAAAAACACTATTTTCTTCTGTATGGCACATTTTTTGGTTTCTTAAGCTTGCTAGGTAAAATAAACTGCCGTTATAGTTGGCCATGACATGTAAATATATAAGTACTTTTAATTTTATAGACTTTATTTTTTACAGAAGTTTTGTATATACAGAATTGAACAGATCATACAGAGAGCTCTCCTATATCCTTTACCATGGACACACAATTTCACATATTCTTAACATTTTGTATTAGTGTCATATATGTGTTACAATTAATAAATCAATGTCAATACATTGTTATTAACTAAAGCCCATAGTTTAAGAATGTGAAGGTGAAGTCAAGTGGGCCTTTGGAAGCATCACTAAGAACAAAGCTAATGAAGGTGATGGAATTCCAGTTGAGCTATTTAAAATCCTAAAAGATGATGCTGTGAAAGTGCTGCACTTAATATGCCAGCAAATTTGGAAAACTCAGCAGTGGCCACAGGACTGGAAAAGGTCAGTTTTCATTCCAGCCCCAAAGAAAGGCTATGCCAAAGAATGTCCAAACTACCACACAATGGTACTCACCTCACACACTAGAAAAGTAGTGCTCAAAATTATTCAAGAGAGGCTTCAACAGTACGTGGACTGAGAACTTACAGGTGTTCAAGCTGAATTTAGGAAAGGTAGAGGAAGCAGAGATCAAATTGCCAACATTCGTGGGATCATTGAAAAAGCAAGAGGGTTCCAGAAAAACGTCTATTTCTGCTTTATTGACTACACCAAAGCCTTTGACTGTGTGGATCACAACAAACGTGGAAAATTCTTCAAGAGATGGGAATACCAGACCACCTTACCTACCTCCTGAAAAATCTGTATGCAGGTCAAGATGCAACAATTAGAACTGGATATGGAACAACAGACTGGTCCCAAATTTGGAAAGGAGTACATCAAGACTATGTATTGTCACCCTGTTTATTTAGCCTCTTTGCAGAGTACATCAAGCAAAAATGCTGAGCTGGATGAAGCACAAGCTGGAATTAAGACTGCAGGGAGAAATATCAATAAACTCAGATATGCATATCGGTTCAGTTCAGTCGCTCAGTCATGTTTGACTTTTTGCGACCCCATGAATCACAGCATATTCAAAAAGCTAAGATCATGATGTCTGGTTCCATCATTTCATGGCAAATAGATGGGGAAAAATGGAAATAGTGGCAGACTTTATCTTTTCTTGGGCTCCAAAATCATTTCAGATGGTGACTGCAGCCATGAAGTTCAACGATGTTTGCTCCTTGGAAGAAAAGCTGTGATAAACTTAGACAGCATATTCAAAAACAGAGACATTACTTTGCCAACAAAGGTCCATCTAGGCAAAGCTATGGTTTTTGCAGTAGTCGTGTATGGATGTGAAAGTTGGACCATAAAGAAAGCTGAGCACTGAGGAACTGATGCTTTTGAACTGTGGTGTTGGAGAAGACTGTTGAGGGTCTCTTGGACTGCAAGGAGATCCAACCAGTCCGTTCTGAAGGAGATCAGCCTTAGGATTTCTTTGGAAGGAATGATGCTAAAGCTGAAACTCCAGTACTTTGGCCACCTCATGCAAAGTTGATTCATTGGAAAGGACTCTGATGCTGGGAGAGATTGGGGACAGGAGGAGAAGGGGACAACAGAGGATGAGATGGCTGGATGGCATCACTGACTCGATGGATGTGAGTCTGAGTGAACTCCAGGAGTTGGTGATGGACAGGGAGACCTGGAGTGCTGCAGTTCATGGGATTGCAAAGAGTCGGACAGGACTGAGTGACTGAACTGAACTGAGTCATGTTATTTAAAATGTAAATTATGGGAGTAGGTATGGTCTTTTGTATCCTGCCTGAAGGCAGTCTTTGTACTAAACCTTCTAGCTAATCTTGTTATCTTAAAATGTAAATTATGGGAATAGGTCTGGTGAGATCTTTACAACCTCCAGACATTCTTTGGATTCACTGGAGAGTATATAACTCCATTGCTAACACTAGCAAGCAGGTACTCTTTCTACACCCTTCTGATGTCTCCATCAGAAGCTTCCTCTATCTCCTTTATACTTTAATAAAACTTTATTACACAAAAGGTCTGAGTGATCAAGCCTCGTCTCTGGCCCCGGATTGAATTCTTCTCCTCCGGAGCCCAAGGATCCTGCCATCTTTGAGTGATTCAGCAACACCTTTCACTAGTAGGCTACAGTACATGGGATCGCAGAGCCGGACATGACTGAGTGACTTCATTTCCACTTGTAACAACATGAATGAACCTTGAGGGAATTAGGAAAACTGAGATGTCAGACAGAGTAAGAAAAGTAATATAAACACTTATATGCAGAATCTAAAATACCTGAACTCACAGAAACAGAAGGTGGAGAGATGGAATCCAATGGATGGGGAGTAGAGGAAATCGGAAGATGTTTATCAAAGTGTAGGTACTTCCAGATATAAGATGAGTAAGTCCTAAGGATCTACTTTAGACCATGGAAATTATAATCAATAATTCTATGTTAAAAGTTGCTAAAATAGTAGGTTTTAATCATTCTCACAACACCAAAAAAGAATAATACTTATGTGACATGATGGAAGCCTTCCCCAATACTATGGTGCCAGTCATTTTGCGCTATATAAGTGCATCAAATCAACACACTGTACACCTTAAACTTGCACAATGTTGTACGTTAATGATATCTCAGTAAAGCTAGAAAAATGAATTTTAAAAAAAGACATTTTTGAGGCTTCTAATTTTTGGCAATTATAAATAAATCTGATGTAAGGCAATGGCACCCCACTCCAATACTCTTGGCCCTGAAAATCCCATGGACAGAGGAGCCTGGCAGGCTGCAGTCCGTGAAGTTGCTAAGAGTCGCACGCGACTGAACAATTTCACTTTTCTTTTCACTTTCATGCACTGGAGAAGGAAATGGCAACCCACTCCAGTGTTCTTGCCTGGAGAATCCTAGGGACAGAGGAGCCTGGTAGGAGGCTGTCTATGGGCTTGCAAAGAGTCAGACACGACTAAAGCGACTTAGCAGCAGCAAACACTTACGTGCAAGTTTTAGTGAGAGTTCCTGTTGCTCTACATCACTGTCACCATTAAGTATCAGTGTTTTGAGTTTAGCCATTCTATTGAGTATGTAGTGGTTGTTGTTTTAATTAGCACTTCCCTCATAATGCACTGTATTAAGCACATTTTCATATACTTATTTGCCACCTGTATATCATATTACTTTGGCATGGCTTCCATAACAAAATATTGCAAAGTGGTGGCTTAAACAACAGAAATATATATATTCTCACAGTTCTGGAGGTGAAAGTATAAAATCAAACTGTTGGCAGGTCTGGTTTCCTCTGAAGCCTCTCTGATAAGACTGCAGATAGCTACCTTCTCTCTGTGTCCTCCCAGGGTTTTCATTCATGTATATGCACAATATATCCAAATCTCTTCTTATAAAGATATCAGTCAGCTTGTTTTAGGGTCCACCTGAATGGTCTTGTTTTAATTTATCATTTCCTTAAAGACTTTATCTATGAATCTGGTTACATTTTGAAATGCTGGCATTAGGATTTCAATACATGAATTTGATGGGAACACGACTCAGCTCATAACATATATATATTTTTGGCGAGGTATCTGTTCATATATTTTGTCCATTTTTTAATTATTTAATTTATTTTAATTGGAGGGTAATTGGGTTTTGTCATACATCATCATAAATCAGCCACAGGTGTATATGAGTCCCCTCCATTCTGAATGCTCCTCCCTCCTCCATCCTCACCCCATCCCTCTGGGTTGTCACAGAGGGTTTTGAGTGCTCTGCTTCATTCATTAAACTTGCACTAGGAATCTATTTCACATATGGTAATGTACATGTTTCAATGCTATTCTCTCAAATCATCCCACCCTCGCCTTCTCTCACTGAATCCAAAAGTCTGTTCTTTATGTCTATTTTAAATATGACTTTGTTTTTGTTAGTTTTAAGTTCTCACTGGTATGTAAAAAGACAAGTGACTTTTGCATATTACTCTGGATCTTTCAGTCTTTCTATAATTGCTTATTAATTTCAGGAGCTTTTGATCAATACTTGGGAATTTCTACATGCAGTCATGTAATTTGTGAACAAAAATGTGTGTATTTCTTCATTTCCAGTCTGTATACTTTTTACCTTGTTTCCTTGTCTTATTGCATCAGCTAGAACTTCTAGTACAAGTTGAGAAGAAATGTTCAGAGGAGACATCCTTGCCTTGTCCCTGATCCTAAGGAGACTCTACTTTCTCACCATAAGTATGATGTTAGCTTTAGGAGTTTTTTTGTTGAAGTTCTCTATTCCTAGCTTACTGAAATATGTGTGAATTTTATCAGATTTTTTCATAGATAGATTGATATGATTATTTGATTTTTCTTTTAGCTTAATGGTGTAATGGATTACATTAATTGATTCCTAAATGATGGAGCAGTCTTGTATACTTAGATAAATATCAGTAAGTCCTACTGCAGAGTTATTTTTATAAATTATTAAATTAAATTTGTTAATTTTTAAGGGAGCATTATATTTACATTCATGAGAATTAGTGATCTGTAGTGCTCTTTTCTTGTGATACTTTTAAAAGGTTTTGATATTAAGGTGGTGTTGATTTTATAGAATAATTAGGAATGTTTCCTCTGCTTTTATTTTCTGGATGAGATTGTAGTAAATTGGTATCATTTCTTCTTTAAATACGTGTCAAATTTATGGTGAAACCACTTGAACCTGGTGCTTTCTCTTTTGTTAGACTATTAACCATTGAGTCAACTTCTTTAATCAATAGAATATAATTTATGTAGCTGTATTAGAGAAATAAAGATATATACAGATACAGAAATAGGATATAATTTTTTT
>SJYC01053448.1:0-15670 GCA_006408675.1 Madoqua kirkii | reverse complement strand
GTAAGAGTGGGACTGTGAAGAAGGCTGAGCACTGAAGAATTGATGCTTTTGAACTGTGGTGTTGGAGAAGACTCTTGAGAGTCCCTTGGACTGCAAGGTGATCCAACCAGTCCATTCTAAAGGAGATCAACCCTGGGATTTCTTTGGAAGGAATGAGGCTAAAGCTGAAACTCCAGTATTTTGGCCACCTCATGAGAAGAGTTGACTCATTGGAAAAGACTGTGATGCTGGGAGGGATTGAGGGCAGGAGGAGAAGGGGACGACAGAGCATGAGATGGCTGGATGGCATCACGGACTCGATGGACGTGAGTCTGAGTGAACTCCGGGAGATGGTGATGAACAGGGAGGCCTGGTGTGCTGCGATTCATGGAATCGTAAAGAGTTGCACACGACTGAGCAACTGAACTGAACTGAACTGAACTCTTTTTATTTTCACTTAGTTGAAATATTTTAAAACACTTTCTTCATATTAGATTTCCTCTGTGACCCGTGTGTTATTTAATCTTCAAATATTTTGGGATTTTCTAACTATCGTTTTATTATCGATTTCTAGTTTAACTTATTTGGGGTCTGAGAGTACACTGTATGCTTTATGCTTCTTTAAATGTGTTAAGGTGTGGGGCTTCACTTGTGGTCAATGGCTAAAAATCAGCCTTACAATTCATTGGGACATGGGCTCAATCCATGGCCGGGGAACTAAGATCCTACATGCTGCAGGGCAACTAAGGCCACCCGCTGCAACTATTAAGCCTGTGCTCTGGAGCCCAAGTGTCACAACTAGAAGTGCCCAAGTGACACAAATAGATAAATAAAAATCATTAATGTTTGCTAAGATGTGTTTTATGACCTAGAATACAGTCTATCTTGGTAATATTCTTTGTGAATTTGAGGAAAATGTATATTCTTCTATTGTTTGTTATATCAACTGAATCCAGTTGAATGATGGTATTTTCCATTCTAACTATATGCTTGCTGATTTTATGCTCACTAGTTCTGTCAATTAGTAAGAGAGGCAAGTTGATGTCTCCAATCATAATAGCGGGCTTGTCTATTTCCCCTTACAGTTCTATCAGTTTTTCTCTCAAGTGCTTTGATGCTGTGTTTTCATGTGCATGCACATTAGGATTGTCATGGTTTCTTGGAGGAACAGATCCATCTACCACTATGCAATACTCTATCTTTAATTGTCTTATTCTAAAGTCTTTTTTGGCTAAATTTAATATAGCTACTCCAACTTCCTTTTGATTGATGTTAATATTATATGTCTTTCTCCACCTCTTAACTTCTGATCTATCTGTGCTTTTATACTTAAAGTTGGACTATTGTAGACAAGATAGGGTGGGTCTTTTTTTAAACCACCTGACAATTTCAGTGTTTTAATTGGTAATATATCACACCAGCCCACTCACCTTTAAAGTGATTACTTATATATATGGATTAATATTTATCATTTGTAACTGTTGTCTGTTCATTACATTTTAGTCCAAGGGACTCTCAAGTGTCTTCTCCAGCACCATAATTCGAGAGGATCAATTCTTTGGTGCTCAGCCTTCTTTAAGGTCCAACTCTCACACCCATACTATTGACTATTGACTATCCATACCATGACTGTTAGAAAAACCGTAGCTTTGACTATACAGAACTTTGTCCACAAAGTAATGTTTCTTATTTTTAATACGCTGTCTAGGTTTGTCGTAGCTTTTCTTCCAAGGAGCAAATGTCTTTTCATTTCATTGCTGCAGTCATTGTCTCCAGTGATTTTGGAAGCCAAGAAAATAAAATCTGTAACTGCTTCCATTTTACCCTGTGAAGTGATGGGAATAGATGCCATGATCTTAGTTTCTTGTTTGTTTTTTTTTAATCTTGTGTATCAAGCCAGCTCTTTTCATTCTCTCTTTCACCTTCATCAAGAGTCTCTTTAGTTCCTCTTCACTTTCCACTACTAGAATGGTATCATCTGCATATCTGAGGTTGTTGATATTTCTCCCAGCAGTCTCAATTCCAGCTTGTGACTCATCCAGCTTGGCATTTTTCATGATGTACTATGCATATAAGTTAAATAAGCAAAGTGACAATATATATACTTGTTGTACTCATTTTCCAACTTTGAACCAGTCTGTTGTTCCATGTCTGGTTCTAATTGTTGCTTCTTGATCTGCATGCAGGTTTCTCAGGGAGACAGGTAAGGTGGTCTGGCACTCCCATCTCTTTAAGAATTTTCCACAGTTTGTTGTGATCTGTGGTTTGGTGTCTGTCATTTATTTTGAAAAATGCTTGAGCATTAGTGTTCCAACTATTTCTTCTGTACCTTTGTCTCTTCTGGAGTTTCCAGAATATGTATATTACATCTTTCATAATTCTTGAATATTGTTCTACATTTTTCTTTTCTTTGCCGTCTTTATATTTCATTTTGTGAAGTTTCTATCAACATATCTTCAAGATGACTGATATTTTTCCTCAGCTGTGTCCATTCTACTGGTGATCACATCAAAGGCATTATTCATTTCTTTGCAGTATTTTTAACTTTAAATATTTACTTTCTAAACTTTTCTTGAGTTTTCATCTCTCTGCTTACATTACCTATCTGTTCTTACATGTATACTTTTTCCATTAAGGACCTTACATATTTTGAATATTCATTTTAAATTCCAAGTCTGATAATATCCAAATTGCTTTAGTATGGGAACTGGTTCTAATTCATGCTTTGTGTCTTCAAATTGCGTTTGTGCTCCTCTTCTAGCATATTTTATAATTTCTTGTTGAGCTGGACATGCTGTATCTAGTAATAGAAACTGAGGTAATCAAGTTTTCATTGCTAAGTTTTATGTTAATCTGACCAGATACCTAGTTATTTAATATTAACTGTAGCTATGGGTGTCAAAAGTTTAAATTTTCTTTAGTTTCCTTTTATTTCCCCCCTCCTATCTTATCTTTGTTTTGCCTAAGAAACTTGTCCCAAATAGTTTTATATTGCAGCTCTTTTGCTCATAATCCACTGTTATTATCCTGGAACCCTGCTGATGTAGGAGTAAGATGTTGTTGAAGGGAAGCTTTCTATGATCTTATAAGTAAATTTTGTGTCTTAAGTGATTTTGAGTGGCTGAGCTCTGATAATTCAGAAACATTTCTTAGCGATTTTTTCTTCCTTCCCTCAGATGAGACAGGAAGGCTGTAAGAGTCTGAATTATCTAACTCCTTTCCCCCAGGTCAGATTATATTAAATACACACATTACATTAAATATCTCTGATAAAGTAGTTTCCCTTGAGAGCAATTCTTTGCTATGAGAATGCCCTATACTTCTCCCCTCCTTCTGCCTGAAGCATGAGATTTTCTTTGGTTTTCACTGCATGAATCTTATGGGCCTCCTAAAGGTAGAACTGATGAAACTGTGGGGGTCCCCACAGATGACTGCCCCCCAGAGTTTCTAACTACACAGCTAATGTACATGAGCCCTCCAGCAATTTCCCTCCTCGTACCAGCTACTGGTTGCCGTAGCTTCTGCTCCAGGTTGGCTGCTATCAGCTGTGATCCTCTGAATCAACTTGCCTCTCCAGCCTGGGGATAGCAGTTTGCCTCTGTGACCTCACTGCATTGATTGGTCTTTAAAAAAGTCTTGATTTCAGTTTGTTCCGCTTTTTTCTTTTTCTGAGAATGAGAGTTATAACTTTCAGGCTTTTCACATAGAGCTGAAGCCAGACATCCATAAATAAATTTAAACATAAGCAAACTATAAAACATAAATCTCAGTTTAGTTCAGTTCAGTTCAGTCACTTAGGCGTGTCCAACTCTTTGTGACCCCATGGACTGCAGCAGGCCGGGCCTCTTTGTCCAGCACCAACTCCCAAAGTTTACTCAAATGCATTGATGATGCCAACCAACCATCTCATCTTCTGTTGTCCCCTTCTCCTCCCACCTTCAATCTTTCCCAGCATCAGGGTCTTTTCAAGAGTCAGTTCTTCACATCAGGTGACCAAAGTATTGGAGTTTCAGCTTCAGCATAAGTCCTTCCAATGAACACCCAGGACTGATCTCCTTTAAGATGGACTGGTTGGATCTCCTTGCAGTCAAAAATAAAAGTCTTGCTAGGTATGGCATCTTAAGCCCCTGCTACCACCTTGCCATGATGGTCTGATCACTCAATTTGAGCCAGACATCCTGGAATAGAAAGTCAAGTGGGCTTTAGGAAGCATCACTACAAACAAAGCTAGTGGAGGTGATGGAATTCCACTTGAGCTATTTAAAATCCTAAAAGATGGTACTGTGAAAGTGCTGCACTCAATATACCAGCAAATTTGGAAAACTCAGCAGTGGCCACAGGACTGGAAAAGGTCAGTTTTCATTCTAGCCCCAAAGAAAGGCTATGCCAAAGATATGTTCAAACTACTGCACAGTTGCACTCATCTCACATGCTAACAAAGTAATGCTCAAAATTCTCCAAGCCAGCCTTCAACAGTCCGTGAACTGAGAACTTCCAGATGTTCAACTTGGATTTAGAAAAAGCAGAGGAACCAGAGATCAAATTGCCGACATCTGTTGGATTATCAAAAAGGAAAGACAGTTCCAGAAAAACATCTATTCTGCTTTATTGACTATGCCAAAGCCTTTGACTCTGGATCACCACAAACAGTGGAAAATTCTTAAAGACATGGAAATAACAGACCGCCTGACCTGCCTCTTGAGAAATTGGTATGTAGGTCAGGAAGCAACAGTTAGAACTGGACATGGAACAATAGACTGGTTCCAAATAGGGAAAGGAATATGTTAAGACTGTACATTGTCACCCTGCTTATTTAACTTATATGCAGAGTACATCATGAGAAACGCTGGGCTGGAAGAAGCACAAGCTAGAATCAAGATTGCCAGGAGGAATATCAATAACCTCAGATATGCAGATGACACCACCCCTATGGCAGAAAGTGAAGAGGAGCTAAACAGCCTCTTGATGAAAGTGAAAGAGGAGAGTGAAAAAGTTGGCTTAAAGCTCAACGTTCAGAAAATGAAGATCATGGCATCTAGTCCCATCACTTCATGGCAAATAGAAGGGGAAACAGTGGAAACAGTGACAGACTTTATTTGAGGGGCTCCAAAATCACTGCAACTCACTCCAGTGTTCTTGCCTGGAGAATCCCAGGGATGGGAGAGCCTAGTGGGCTTCTGTCAATGGGGTCGCACAGAGTCGAACATGACTGAAGCAACTTAGCAGCAGCAGCAGCAAAATCACTGCAAATGGTGATTGCAGCCATTAAATGAAAAGACACTTACTCCTTGGGAGAAAAGTTATGACCAACCTAGACAGCATATTAAAAAACAGAGACATTACTTTGTCAACAAAGGTCCATCTTGTCAAGGCTATGGTTTTTCCAGTAGCCATGTATGGATGTGAGAGTAGGACAGTAAAGAAAGCTGAGTGCAGAGGAATTGATGCTTTTGAACTGTGGTGTTGGAGAAGACTCTTGAGAGTCCCTTGGACTGCAAGGAGATCCAACCCATCCATCCTAAAGGAAATCAGTCTTGAATATTCTTTGGAAGAACTGATGTTGAAGCTGAAACTCCAATGCTTTGCCCACCTGATGTGAAGAACTGACTTATTGGAAAAGACCCTGATGCTGGGAAAGATTGAAGGTGGGAGGAGAAGGAGACAACAGAGCATGAGATGGTTGGATGGCATCACTGACTCAACGGATATGAGTTTGGGTAAACTCTGGGAGTTGGTTATAGACAGGGAGGCCTGGTGTGCTGCAGACCATGGAGTCAGAGTTGGACACAACTAAGCAATTGAAATGAACTGAATCACCTTGCCAAGACATGTGAGATTTTGTCACTTGCTCAGTTCTGTGATGTTTCACGACATGTTCTGGAACTTACAATGGTCCTGAAGAAGATTCATGCAGTATGTCACTCTTGCCAGCCCATTCTCCCTGACCAGAGAGTCTCACTAGCAGACACTGTCAGCTCAGCTCTTTTCTGCCCTTAATATAGTTTTCTTTTTTTGTAATTTTTTTAAATTAAAGGATAAATGCTTTAGAGAATTGTGTTGGTTCCTGCCAAAATACTTCTCTTATTTTTTAAGTGGTAAGTCCAACAGCTCAGGACATAATTGCCATTGAAAAGACAGTGACATACTCAGAGATCCCAAGAACTACACTGACGTGGGAGGCTACTTGGGAAGTACCAAGGTCGGTCATGAGGCAGAGGGAGCACGTGAAAAAGCATAGGCAAGGACCTTTATTGTGATTTCCTCAGAAAGATATGGATGAGGTGGAGCAAGCAGGCTTAGGGTTGGCTGGTTAGATAATTTCAATGGGCTCAACGTTTCGATCCCTGGGTCAGGAAGGTCCCCCAGAGGAGGGCATTGAAACCCACTCCAGTATTGCTGCCTGGAGAATCCCTTGGACAACGGAGCCTGGTGGGTTGCAATCCACAGGGTCACAAAGAGTCAGACATGACTGAAGCAACTTATCACTGGGACATAGGGACAGACCCTACTTGTCTGGTACTTGGCTCTGGAGTGATGAGAGCAAGGCGATAGTGACCTGAGTGTGAAGTCCTTAAAAGAGGTATTTGGGGTGTGGGCTCTGGACAGGTTAGTTTACATTTGAAAAATGAGCCTTAGGAGGAAAACCCCTAAAGAGGGGCCAGGGGTGATGTGGGCGGCAGGAGGCAAGGCAGCAGGACTCAGCATGGCCTGGGGCTTTCCAGAGCAAGGCGTGTCCAGCAGATACATGCAAGGCAAACGTGAATGCATCAAGTTAACAGTAGCCGAAAACACAGTTAAAATATTTCTCCACACCCAAATGTGAGTGATGATGGCAAGAGACCAGAAATAATTTCCTATTTGCCTTACGTAGAAACACTAAATTTTATTAATAAAATAAGAAATCCATCCCGTCTTACTTAGTCTTTGAACTCACTTATCTTAAAGTTCTTTGGCTCTCATCACAGATCATCTCTTCTGTTGCCTTTGGGATACATTTGCATTATAAAATTCAGTAGAAAATGCTTCTATCTAACTAACTTGCCGAGTGGGGAGATGACTATTGTACACATTTGTAATTTGAGAGAAATCGGTTTATTCCTCAGGGAGAGAATCTTAGTAATTTTAAAATATGATTATTAATGTGGTAATAATGGAACAATAATCTGTTATTTTGTAATAGTATTAAAATGTCTTTAACCACAAAAGATTTGTAGGAAGGAAAGCAAATTGACAACCTAAGATAGAAACGAATTGGGGATACAATTAATTTTGGTTCTCTTGACAAGCAATTGTATTTCACTTTATGGCAAATGGTTACAAGTAATTATTATCTGAGGAATACTTGTAAGTTGCTTATTTGTTCTTTATTTAATATAGCTTCTGTGATCGCTTGAGTGCTTAATTATGGGAAGGTCTAGTTTTCAATTTTAAATAATTATGCAGAAAGAAAAGGACACAGTTTTGTGATGAAACAGTGGGTGTCTACAAACAGAGGCAACTCTGGGCAGCAGCTATAATTCGGCCGAGTTACCTTTGCTACCCCCCCACCTCCCCTCCCCTTCTATGTCCACCCACACACGCTGCATTTCTGCCACTTACACCCACTGGTCAGAGAGTCCTATGCCCTTCCTCCAACTCCAACCAACCAGAGAGCAACAGAAGACACGCATATAACGGAAGTATTGCTTTTAATGCACCCACGCTCTGTTAAATTATTATTTTTATTATTGCACTGACTTCCAAATAATCCCATAAAGTAGAACTAGTTTCCTTTGAAAGATATGGAAATAGAGGCACCGAGATGTTAGGGAACTTGGCTGAGGTTGCTGCAACTAGTAGGCTTTATTCTTTTCTTTAATGATTTTTTTTATTTATTTTATTTTTGGCTGTGCTGGGTCTTCCTTGCTGCCAAGGGCTTTCTCCAGCTGTGGTGCATGGGCTTCTCACTGCTGCAGCCTCTCTTGTGGCAGAGCCAGGCTCTAGGTGGCCAGAGGTCAGTGGCCACAGCTCCCAGACTCTAAAGCACAGTCCCCATAGTTGTGGCACTGGGGCTTCGTTGCTGCGCGCCACGTGGGATCTTCGTGGACCAGTGATCAAACCTGTATCTCCTGCACTGGCAGGTAGATTTCTTTAATGATTTTTTTTATTTATTTTATTTTTGGCTGTGCTGGGTCTTCCTTGCTGCCAAGGGCTTTCTCCAGCTGTGGTGCATGGGCTTCTCACTGCTGCAGCCTCTCTTGTGGCAGAGCCAGGCTCTAGGTGGCCAGAGGTCAGTGGCCACAGCTCCCAGACTCTAAAGCACAGTCCCCATAGTTGTGGCACTGGGGCTTCGTTGCTGCGCGCCACGTGGGATCTTCGTGGACCAGTGATCAAACCTGTATCTCCTGCACTGGCAGGTAGATTCTTTACCACTGAGCCACCAGGGAAGTCTGTTAGTAGGTTTTACAGCCAGAATTCAGAGGTGTTCTGACATCAGGAAAGACTGGCTCCCAACGTGCCTGCCTCCTGTCTCACTCTTGTCCAGCTGAGTCAGTGCACCGGTCTGTGGCAAGCGAGGGCCACGCTTCTTAGCACAGACACTGCCCCGCTAACAGTGAAATCTGCTGGTTCTCTACAAGTCTGCCTTAACCAGGCCCAGTCAGCGGTCTCATCCAGGACCCTTCAGGTAATAAGTCCATTAAGCGTGATACAACGATAAAAATAGGTGAGAAAAAGAGGCAGCAAACGACATCTGCCACTGTGGACTTTTTTCTTCTAAAAATGCAAACATTATTGAGGAAAAAAAAAAATCTGTCCCTGAATAGTATATACTTTATCCAACATCAAAAATGACAGGGCTCAATAAGGAGACCATTGTAATGATTCTAGTTTCCTTCCTTGTAATCATCTTTGCTGCAAGCATTTTCACCTCATAACTAATTGTCCATAAAGCAATTTTTCCATAAAAGATGAAGTTACAAAAAATAAAAGAAGGACTATAAAAGGATATGAAGAAATGAGAAACAAAGTTTTAAAATATTTTAAATTTAAAATATTGTAAAAATATTCAGATACATTTAAAATGTGGGTAGGTTTGTGCAAATAACTGATTTTATTTTGTGAGTTTACCTGAGCACTTGTCTTCCAAGTCTTTCTTTCATAGTATTTAATAATTTATCTGCCTGTTGATTTATCATCTCATTTAGCATTGCACATTTTATTTCTGCTATAATTTCTCCTTTATTAAAAAAGTATCAATTTCCTATCAAAGGGTGCATATTTGTAAACTGAGTTTTTCATTGCCTTGAAAAAGCCTTCTGCACTATTGTTTAATTTATATTGGCACATTGTCAAGGTGATAGATGTTGCAAAGTTCCATAGGAAATGTGAGTTCAGTGTTGTACCTTCTAGTCACCAAAAGATTTGTAGACTGACATGCTATCATTTTCTGGTCTAGTATGCAGTCTGATCTACCCTCTTATTTCACACTTCCAGTAAGTTCTATCACTCTGTTTTCTATCTGATATGCATAGCTCTCAGCCATTAGTCTAGACTGCCACATCCACTTGTCCCTGTGCAGAGCATTATGAGGGTGAAGATTTATGTGATATACAAATGGGAGCACCGCATCAATAGAAAAGTGAAGCCAGACTGTCAACCAGTTACATTGTTTTTTATGGCAAAATTGCCGTATGGCCACTTAGTATGTGGCAAAAATATTTGTGATAAAAATTCTTGTGGCAAAGATGTCTACAGCAAAACGCTTACTGCGAAAATACTAGACACATTCTAATAACAAAAAGCTAACGAGGGTCATTTTTGAAGCCCACCTAGAGCTTGAGGCCCTGGAAAAGGCCTTCCTTCTCTCCACCTAATGCCTTCTAGTGCTTCACACTGGCCTCCTTTCAGGTCGCAGCCCTGACCCGACTCCTTAATAACAGGCTGTGTAAATTCATTGCCTTAACGACTCAGTTCTTCACTCCCTTGTTCATTTATACTCTGTCACGTGGCTTTGAAGCTCCTCTCACTAAACAGCAACATCTATTCCCCAAGCCTTGAATCTGCACTAGTCTTGAGAGGCAGTTAGTCCAAGAGTGGAAGTGTGATGTACCAAATCTGACGCTAAGCTTGAAGAACTTGCTGCCGCTTAATCGCTTTTGCTAGTAGCAGGACCAGGAAAAACTGCCCCGCATAGCCTGACGGAGGATAAGGGTCACGCGGCATGAGCCCAGTCACCTCAGTTAACCTGCCACGTCGTCTTCTAGTCTCAGTCCCCAGATGACCCTGAGATTGTTAGCAAGCTCAGCCAAGACAGCAAAGCCCCCTAGCAACATGCAAAACTAATCCCAGACATAACAGGCACAAACACATAATGCATACTACTAAGATTTTTGTTACTTTTTATATAGTATTATTGTGGCAATATGTTTGATACAGAGTCCCTGGTTTTGGTAAAAAGAAACAGAATCTTGAATATTATATGCCTTTTCATAAGAGATACAAGCCATTTTAAATTAATACATTTCAACTTGATCAGTCATAGTCTTCCTCTTACTCCCATCCTTACCTTTACATTTTATTTTAATTAAAAAAATTATCAAATCTATATATATATATGAAATCACTGCTGCTGCTGCTGCTAAGTCGCTTCAGTTGTGTCCAACTCTATGCAACCCCATAGACGCCAGCCCACCAGGCTCCCCTGTCCCTGGGATTCTCCAGGCAAGAACACTGGAGTGGGTTGCCATGTCCTTCTCCAATGCATGAAAGTGAAAAGTGAAAGTAAAGTCGCTCAGTCGTGTCGACTCTTAGCGACCCCATGGACTGCAGCCTACCAGGCTCCTCCATCTATGGGATCACAGATAAGCCTAATTTTGTACCAAACATCTATGAGTAACTCCCCCAAATAAACTGGAATTAAGCTTGGAAACTTAAATATATTATGTGTGAGAACTGGCATCCAATATTTCCAAAAGCTTCTTAAACCTGATAAAGCTAATCTATCTTAACTGAGGGGGAAAGTGAAACTAAATAATTTCTTTTTTGCCTCAGAACAGTTTTTTTTTTTTTTTCTTTTCCTTCCTTTGAGGTTGAATAAGTTGGTCCATCAGTTAGTGCTTTAGAAATCAAGAAATAACTGAACTATTTACTTGATGTACTTAACAAGTACTTGTTTCTTTGTGTGAAATGGGGGTCCATATTTTTGCATGTTATGAACCAACACTTTCAGTGATAAGCTTAAGTACTCTGGATCTTTCTGTTGGAGTCATTCAGAAAACAGGATTGTATAGTATAATTTGCACAGGGAAAGTAGTCAAAATGATATATTTTTGTGCATTGAAAAAAGTAAAATCTGCATAAATGCTACCAAATGTTTAGTCATAAACTGAGAGAGATGTATTTGACCTTTATTTCCAAGACTTTCCCTTCAGGAGATTTCTCAAGTAGAGTAAGTCTGCTGAGTACAGATTATCACCATCAGCAAGCTGGCTGTCCTTAGACATGTGCTAATACAATTTTTAATGTGGTTTCAAATAGGCTGTTTAGGGAAAGGTCTTGTTTGGATCTCAGTGCTTCTCTTTCTAGGTCCAACAGGAATTCAAGGATTCAGTGAAAAGCAATTAAAAGTAATTATGTTGCTCAGGGTATCTGCAACTCTCCAGCAAAAGATGTGCATTGATAAACTTAATCCTTATTGTACTTCCCCTAGGAATTTTCTCGGGAAATCACCCTACCCAGCCCTGCCTCCTGTCAGCCTCCCCAGAGCTGAGCCTGGATATGAGAGCTTGATGTTGCTGTAGGAAACTTTATCACCCTTGAGCTTAACAGGGAGGTTGGCATGTTATCAGGGGCAAAGGGAAAACACAGTGAAATAAAACAACAGGTGTGGAAGGCAGTCAGGCAGGAAGTTCTCTTTCCAAACCAAAGTTTTCTTCAGGACAGTGTCTATTGTAAAATATTAACAAACAGAAATCTCAACTAAATAGAGTCAGGAGACCAGCAAGGGATGCTCTCACACCCTGCAACAATAACAGAGGCCAGCAGGAAGAAAGACTCCTCTTCCTTCCCAGCAAGGACACAGCCAATGAGAAGCAATTGGCTGTACAGCGGTGGCACCCCCAGACTCCTTTTCTCCTATAAAAGGATTCTCTTTCCCTTGCAAGTGGGCTTCAGCAAGGCTCTCCATTGCTGCAGACTTCAAATTACAGTTCTCTGCTCATCTTGAATAATCCTTTGCTGGAGAAATATCTGCAGTCTATTTGTTTCAA
The DNA here is from genome assembly GCA_006408675.1 of Madoqua kirkii. Taxonomy (NCBI): domain Eukaryota; kingdom Metazoa; phylum Chordata; class Mammalia; order Artiodactyla; family Bovidae; genus Madoqua; species Madoqua kirkii. The sequence continues at coordinate 3,443 of SJYC01053448.1, read as the reverse complement.
ATCAAAATATGTGGTGGTTTTTTTTTTCCTTTTTTAATCTCCACAGTGCCACGTTGGCATAGTAGACAATAAGCAAATACTGGCCAGATGAACTCATGGATGCTCTAGGTTGTGCTGTGGCCAAATGGTGTTTATATGCAAGCATATGCAGGCAAAATTTACCTACCACAGATAACATGCTCAGGAAGTGATCACTGGATGAGATCACTCTGAAATTAGGGGAAGACTGTTTACCATCAAGCTCGGCACCCCTCCAGGCGGGTGGAGTCTAGGGTCAGCACCAAGCCATTTCCATCCTGGTGTCCTGCATGTGCAAACTTGTGCTCAGCTTCTCTCCCCTGTTTCCTAATCGCCCACCTGTGAGTCTCATCTCAAGGAGATAGCGGGGAGAAGGAGGAGACAAGGAAGAAAAAGGAGAGGAGGACAGATGGAGGGCGGAGCGGGGGAGGGCAGGAAGGGGAGGGAGGATGTGGAGGAGGAGGACTGGGAGAGAAAAGCACAAGAAAACAGTCTTCCTCGCACTTTCTTCCTATTCTCTCTTCTTCCCTCCCCTTCACTCCTCTCCCGCAAAACAGCCTCCAGTCAGTTCTGGTTCTTGATGGATTTCCTGTCTTTTCAGGTTTACACCCATACTCTAACTCTGTTGTTCCTCAGCTGCTCTGAGCCAGTCTTCACTGCTCTGACCTCCACGGGACGTCTTGAGCTGGAAGAGCTGAAGCCTGCTGTGGCACAGCCTGGAGGAGGTGCGGGGGCTGCTGCAGGGAGGCCGAGGGTCCCTGCCTCATATAAGCACAGTGACGTGTGACAACCTTTCGGTGACCTTTTTGACCTCCAAGGACTCTTTCACACCCACATACTGGTTACACTTCCACTACTAGAGTGGGTCTGTCACACGTGAGTGCAAAGCCTTTTCTCCAAGAGGGTCAGCCCTCCTGCAAATAGTGGAGAGGAGGAAAAAAGTAAGGGAGCAGGCAAGGGAGGCTATTTCCTAAGAACCCCAACTGTTGTGAATGGAGAAATCTGATGGGCTTCAAAGCCTCACAGTCTCTCAGAGTCTGAAGTATCCTCTGGAAGCAAAGAGGGGCTCTTCCAACCCAAAGGCCCTGTCTTCACCCAGAGCAAAGCCTGAGTCCCCCTCCCCTCCAGCTCTGAACCACTTAGAAGGCTCTTGAGACCTCCAGCTTTCAGAGATTATAAACCCACAGCAAATAAAACTGCAAAGCCTGGCTCCTGGACCAAGACGCATCCCTCCCCAGGAAGGCTCTTCTCTCTGCGTCCTGTGTGTCTTCCATTCGTTGCTGTCAAGAGTCCGTGTTCATGGCTCATTCTCCGTAGGATTTCCAATCGTTGAGCCTGTAGTGTTCTACTCTTGGAACTTTACATTTGGCAGGAGGTGTAAACAAAATTCCAAACCTGAAGCTACAAAAGAGAAATAGAAAATACTGTTTGAGCAATATCAGATGCCGAATGCAGTCTGTGCATTCAAAATCCATGAATTTCAAATGCTGTCCTCTGAATCCTCACCATCAATTTCAGTCCTGCTTGAGGAATCTGTTGTAATTCACTTTCTGTAATTACCCAGCCCCAGCAACAAGGGAATTGTGCCTATGTTACAGACTCTTGGCATTAACAAAAGGTTTCCTGCAAAGGCCAACCTCCCATTTTTCTTTCAGATTTACATTTACAGTTGCATCCTAATTTTAAGTTACCTATTTCCACCTTCACAGAGTAAACAGGTAGGCTGGCAAAAATCACACATCCTTTCCATTTTAACTGCCAAACTTTACAATAAGTGTTATTTACTCAAAACTGTATATCTCTGTAGAAACAAAACAAAACAAAACAAAACAAAACCTGGGATACAAACCCTTCCAGCTTCTTAGGAAGGAACTCTGATTTTGAAATCAACTCCAGCCAGCAGGAGATGTGTTGTGGAGTCTGTTTCTCCTGTGCTCCCTCCCACTGGAGTTCTAAGCTGAAGGAAAAGGGTTGAAATGTCCTAAAGCACATGGCACCATGTCTCCTACAATTATATATTATTCTAAAAGCAGGTATCCCCAAGGAGGTTACAAGTCAGTTGATACTAAGACAGTTACAATTAAGCTTTTATCAGACAGATGAAAAAATATGGGAAAACAGTGTCACACAATGCCTAAAGATCAGAAGGGGTAGGAAGAGGTGGGCCCTGGGAGGTGCCTGGGACTTGCAGACAGCTCTCACATACCCTCCCCGACCCCTCCGAGGCACCTGCCTGGAAGGATGTGTTCTGGATGTGTTCTGCAGCTTGCTGAAGGCTGCTGCAAGACGGTCTTCCACGTCCATGGGCCAATCTGCCTGAGCTATATTAGCAAAACTTCTCTGTAAAACTCAACCTACATAAAATAATCGCCTACCTTTGTGTATAATGCATATATGTATATGCACTATGTATGGATATATATTTTATGTATCTAGAATGCGCATATATTTTACACACACAAAGTATGGTTTCTAAGACACTTCTATGAACATTATAAATTTTCTCTTCAGAATTTGAGGAAGCACCTATTAGTTCAAATAGTCTAAAGATTCCATTAATTTCAAAGTGAGGTATTCCTATTAAGGCCATTTTATGTGGGTGAGCAGTTTCCATCCTTCACTGTGTCCTTCACCCTGCTCATTCTTGAGATAATCGAAGTTGGACACCACTGAGTGACTGAACTGAGCTGAACTGAAGCTGGTTTCTGAGCCAACGGAGGAGGAGAGAGGAAGGGGACAAGAAGAATGCCTTTGAGGCTGTGCCCTGTGAAAATTCCAAGGAGAGATGAATGGCCATCTTGCTATGAATAGCTGCACAGAAATTCAACTGCCCGCCCTGTATGACAGAGCTGAGTGAAAGCTTCATGTTACCATGGAGAGCTCCGGGCACATTCCATAATTAGTAGGAAATGGCTTCCCCAGAAAATCCCTTATGTTACTGAACTTCATCCAGAAAAAAATGCATCCTGGGTTTTGTTTCTGTTTTTTTCTCTAACTCTGCAATTAAAGGGCAGCACAAACCAACTCTGTCCCCCTCAGCCCCCTGCCAGCCAGCATTCATGGTCCTGACATCAAAGGAAAGCCATTGTTTTATTGAAGAGTTATCAGCTTCATGATCTCATCTAATCAGATATTTTGAGATTAAAATATTGGCTCCTTAAATAGCCGTGCACCTAATGGGTTGTTTGTAGCATCCATTACCACTGACCAAATGATTTGTTGTTTTTAATTAAATCCAGTAACAGTGTTATTGCCACTTTTGCACTAATCTTGAATACTGTGGTGTTTTTGGAGATGATGAATCTAGTTTCAATAAAGCAACATGCAAAGTTCCTTTTTTATTAAATTTAAATTAGTTGGAGAGTTTAAATAAATCATCACTGAAAAGTAGGGTGAGCAAATATTATCAGCTCAATAAATCTATC
>SJYC01053447.1:0-41151 GCA_006408675.1 Madoqua kirkii | reverse complement strand
GTAAACAGGTAGGCTGGCAAAAATCACACATCCTTTCCATTTTAACTGCCAAACTTTACAATAAGTGTTATTTACTCAAAACTGTATATCTCTGTAGAAACAAAACAAAACAAAACAAAACAAAACCTGGGATACAAACCCTTCCAGCTTCTTAGGAAGGAACTCTGATTTTGAAATCAACTCCAGCCAGCAGGAGATGTGTTGTGGAGTCTGTTTCTCCTGTGCTCCCTCCCACTGGAGTTCTAAGCTGAAGGAAAAGGGTTGAAATGTCCTAAAGCACATGGCACCATGTCTCCTACAATTATATATTATTCTAAAAGCAGGTATCCCCAAGGAGGTTACAAGTCAGTTGATACTAAGACAGTTACAATTAAGCTTTTATCAGACAGATGAAAAAATATGGGAAAACAGTGTCACACAATGCCTAAAGATCAGAAGGGGTAGGAAGAGGTGGGCCCTGGGAGGTGCCTGGGACTTGCAGACAGCTCTCACATACCCTCCCCGACCCCTCCGAGGCACCTGCCTGGAAGGATGTGTTCTGGATGTGTTCTGCAGCTTGCTGAAGGCTGCTGCAAGACGGTCTTCCACGTCCATGGGCCAATCTGCCTGAGCTATATTAGCAAAACTTCTCTGTAAAACTCAACCTACATAAAATAATCAGCCTACCTTTGTGTATAATGCATATATGTATATGCACTATGTATGGATATATATTTTATGTATCTAGAATGCGCATATATTTTACACACACAAAGTATGGTTTCTAAGACACTTCTATGAACATTATAAATTTTCTCTTCAGAATTTGAGGAAGCACCTATTAGTTCAAATAGTCTAAAGATTCCATTAATTTCAAAGTGAGGTATTCCTATTAAGGCCATTTTATGTGGGTGAGCAGTTTCCATCCTTCACTGTGTCCTTCACCCTGCTCATTCTTGAGATAATCGAAGTTGGACACCACTGAGTGACTGAACTGAGCTGAACTGAAGCTGGTTTCTGAGCCAACGGAGGAGGAGAGAGGAAGGGGACAAGAAGAATGCCTTTGAGGCTGTGCCCTGTGAAAATTCCAAGGAGAGATGAATGGCCATCTTGCTATGAATAGCTGCACAGAAATTCAACTGCCCGCCCTGTATGACAGAGCTGAGTGAAAGCTTCATGTTACCATGGAGAGCTCCGGGCACATTCCATAATTAGTAGGAAATGGCTTCCCCAGAAAATCCCTTATGTTACTGAACTTCATCCAGAAAAAAATGCATCCTGGGTTTTGTTTCTGTTTTTTTCTCTAACTCTGCAATTAAAGGGCAGCACAAACCAACTCTGTCCCCCTCAGCCCCCTGCCAGCCAGCATTCATGGTCCTGACATCAAAGGAAAGCCATTGTTTTATTGAAGAGTTATCAGCTTCATGATCTCATCTAATCAGATATTTTGAGATTAAAATATTGGCTCCTTAAATAGCCGTGCACCTAATGGGTTGTTTGTAGCATCCATTACCACTGACCAAATGATTTGTTGTTTTTAATTAAATCCAGTAACAGTGTTATTGCCACTTTTGCACTAATCTTGAATACTGTGGTGTTTTTGGAGATGATGAATCTAGTTTCAATAAAGCAACATGCAAAGTTCCTTTTTTATTAAATTTAAATTAGTTGGAGAGTTTAAATAAATCATCACTGAAAAGTAGGGTGAGCAAATATTATCAGCTCAATAAATCTATCCCTATACATTGAAGAAGACAAGCTTATATTAACTGCTGGGCTGAATATGGGAGTCACAGAGTTATATCTACTGAAAGTGCTTGGGGAAATAACTTATAAATGAAACACCAAGATAGAGAGGGAATATTTCTTTTATGTTTTATCTTTAAGTCTTCTATTTCAATGGCACTGCTTCTGCTTCTTGCCCTGACTTCACTTTCAGCACTTCTAACCTCACCAATGTTATCAGTATGATCTACTATTTATGTACAAGGTAACCCAGCACAAGGCAAAAGAACGTAAAGGAGACACCTGAAAAGGTTTCAAGTGTATTTTTAAACATGACACAGTACATTTCCATAAGAACTCAAGGTGTTTAAAAATGTGTTTCTTTCCTGAAAGCAGAAAGGAAAAATACAGAAAGCCATAGTTTTAATAAGCAGACACTTTAGAAAATTGTGTAAGTTTCAAAAGGGAAAATACCATAGCTTCTCTTGGCCATGACGGTTTACTGTCCTAATAGCTTCATTAAACATTACATGTTGTCAGCTTTCTTAAGTACATCCCAAATTACCCTTAAAAATTCCATAATACTGCTTAACACGTCCTCCTTATTCTTCCCAAAACACATATACAGACTTTCACACATACACACACACACAAACACACACACACAAACACACACACACATCAGGAAGGAAAAGTTCTCCCATAATCATGGCTGTTTTACTTACTCAGTCGCAGAAAAAACACAGTACTCAATTTCTTCCACTTTTATTATATTTTTCAGGGAAGCAAACGTAAGCCAAGTTCCAGTAATCTATTGGGTGTTAGAACTGGTAGGAACATTAGAAATTGTATAACCCAGTTCCTTATTTCAGGTGTGAGGAAACTGAAATCCAGAGTAACGACTCAGTCGCTGACCCGGTCATGGGACCATCACACTAAGGATGGAATCCGTATCACTCATCTTCTAAGCCAAAGTGCTTTCCATTATACCATTACAGCAAAAGACCTCTTTGTTATAGAAAGTATATTGAAACAACCAACAAAGGAACAAAGAGGAGACTCCAAGCTCTTCCCTTTTTATATCCAGTGGGAAACTCCAGGAGATGGTGAGGGACGCGGAAGCCTGGCATGCTGCAGGCCATGGGGCCGAGGAGAGTCGGATACAACTTGGCCACTGAAGAGCAACAACACGTTTGTGGGTCAGGAGAGGACTTCAGAGGTCCACGGTACCAGCCTGCTTAACTGAGTAGAGGAGCGGCTGAGAAAGAAATCTGACTTCAGCATCCAGCTCTGAGATTTAGCCCCTATGTGGCCCTGCGAAGCATTCACTGGGTCTCAATTTCTTAGAAAAGAGGTTTGGATTATCAGATGATCTGTTTTCTGTAGTGATAAGCATTTGATAAATAGTTGAATAAAACTCAGTTTCATGGCATACAGATGACAATTATGTTGTAATACAGTGCCAGTTCCTGAGTTAGTCAAAAGAAATCTTAAATAAACAGGTTTAAATATCAGAGCTGTTCATTGAAAGTACTTCAAATGTATGAAATATTGGATTTTTTTCAGTTATGTGTTGTTTTTGTCTGTCATCTTTTTCTCTTTATGCATGAGCTTAACTGTGTCCTTTTAAATAATTAATCATCAATTGAAAAGTACAGTGAAGAGACAGCCCAGAAACTTTCTAAGATGGAACCATGATTATCAGACTTACTTCCCACTGGAAAGAGTTATAAAAATGGACAAAAAGTGTGAAACTTCTGTTTTCAGGCCTGAATAGAAATTCACAAAGGGCTCTGATCCTTAAGAGAAATTCAAGGGCTGAGCTCTACATATATGCAAGCTTCTGCTTGGGGCAATTTTCAAACTTCAGGGGAAAGGATAAAGTACAAAGAGAAAGTTGAATTGTAAGCTGGAAAGGACAATAATATATGCAGAGCCAAATATGGGGGAAAGGGGAGCTTCACAGGGAGAAAGTCTATATGTCTTTCTGAGGGACCCCCTGAATTTTTGGCCAAACTAAGCAGACCTTCCATAGAGTGAGACCCCCTTGAGGCCTCTCAGGGAGCATCTACTGTGGCTTGTGAGCTGAATGGAGACTTTAAGGTTCCAACATCCAGAGCAGCATTTCCGCTGTACATTTCAAGCATTCCACTGAGAACCCAAAAAGGTTACTGAAGTGCAGTAGTTAATACGGTATAGTGTTCCTCTAGCTTCACGGTGCTCAACCAGGGGCAATTTTATCTCCTCAGGGACACTTAGCAATATTCAGAGTTATTTTTGGTTGTCACAACTGTGAGGATGCTACTTGTATCTAGTGAATAGAGATTAGGGAAGCTGGGACAAGCCCCCTCAATAAAGAGTCGAGTCCAAAATTCAGTCACGCTGAGAAGCCTTGCTCTAACTCTGCTTCTATAGACCTGGCCTAGCTTTATGAAGCGCAGAACCAAACCCCAAAGGATGATGTTCAGCTGCTACTAAACGGACTGCTTTTAAGAACAAAATTCAACACTCTTTAGAGGAAATCAGCATAATTCAGACTCACACCAGAATATGCACAATATTCAGCATACAATAACAAAATGCTAAATATACAAAGGAGCTGGAAAATATAATCCAAAACTGGAGTGAGGAGGGTCAAAATAAATAGATTCAGAGATGATAGATACTGAATTTAGCAAATAAAGACTTTCAAAATGCTATTTAAATATTATGATTCCAGGAGAGAAGAGACAGTGAGACTACAGTCTATGCAGGAAGAATGAGGAATTTCTTTTGCACAAATTCAAAGCAGAAACATCACATTTGAATTAGAAGAAAGGTACTCGCTTATTTTAAATCTAACTTAACCAAGAGGCAGGGAGAAAAGGCGATCCTGAGAGGCATACATCCCTCCTACTGCACTGGAAGATACAGAAATAGCTGGAGAGTCAACCGCAACCAGTCAATGATTTATATCGCTCTTTGCTGTTCTTTGGGGAAAACGATTAACATGGATGAAAACCTGAAGAAGGTAATAAAGAAAATGTTCTTTCCATTCAGCTGCATCAAAATCTTAATCTTGGACCTAAATCAAGGGAAACAGAATATTAACAGACCACCTTGCTGTTCCTGAGAACAAGTTATATAATTTACATAGAAGCTTGCTATGAAATGGATAAGACAGCTTCTCTCAAATTTGGTAGTGGCCACACCTCAGCATGCAAAATAAACTGCCTTGTGAACAGACTCCTGGCATGAGTTGTTTATGAGTGCGTCCTTCATTTCTCTTTTTAGAATGTTTAAGCACCTTGAAAAGAGTGATCACATGTGTTTATAGTGACTGACATTTCGATTCAGTGAATTATAAGCTTAGATGCAAGAAACACAATATTCTTGTCTTCAAAAGTATCATTTGGCATGTTTTTGTCATCCTACTCTTCATTTTCTGAAGAAGTCTAGCTTGAGAGTTCTGAATAAATAGGTCTTTTTTAAACTCATCTTCTATTCTCTGAGACTGTTACAAAGTGTCCCTTTCAGCCAGACCCTGTGACTCACCAGGGCTCACTAATGACAGAAGACAAGAAAAAATAACACAGGACCTAATTCAAGTCTGTGAGCTTCTTTGTTCTGCAGAAGGATGGAGCTCAGCTGCGTGTGCACTCATACACACGCATGCATAAACATGCACACTCATGTGTGCAGAGACTCATACACATGAATGCATAGACATACACACCCACATGTGCATATGCTCACACATATACATGAACACACACATGTTCACATACACACACACATACACGGATTAGCAATATCACAAGAAAATTGGAGCGGATGGAGGTTATGTTTTTACTGATTTATTTTAATGACATTGCTAACTTCAGTGCAAGAAACTAATGGATGTATTGCAGGAAGGGGGACCTCTTCCAGGGCCCGGAAATGAGCTCTTGTCTAACACCCAGAAATAAATTCTCCGAGGAAACACACATGCTGGCAAAGCAAGAAATTTCACTGGGAAAGGGCACCCGGGTGGAGAGCAGGAGGGTCAGGGGACCCAGGAGGACTGCTCTGCCACAAGGCTCGCAGTCAGGTTTTATGGTGGTGGGATTAGTTTCTGGGTTGTCTCCAGCCAATCATTCTGACTCAGAGTCCTGCCTGGTGGTGCACGCATTGCTCAGCCAAGATGGATGCCAGAGAGAAGGATTCTGGGAGGTGGTCAGACACGTGGTGTCTCCTTTGGGCCTTTCTGAACTCTTCTGGTTGGTGGTGGCTTGTTAATTCCTTGTTCCTTACCAGGACCTCCTGTCATAGAACAGCTCATGCAAATAGTGACTTTGCTGCCTGGCCAGGGCGGGCGGTTTCAGTCAGTCAGTGTGCTTCCCCTAAGAGAAGGAGGGGCCTAAAATGCTTTGAGCGTTTGCTATGTGCCAGATACTGTGCTAGGCACTTTGTACACTTAAATTAATTTCAAGATTCACAGCAAATCAAGGAAGTGGATTAACATCCACTGTTTTACAGATGAATAAACTGAGGTACAAAAACTTAGAAAATAATAACAATGTCAGAAAAGTGAACTTAAGATAGACGTAAGAATTTCATTGAAGTAAAACAGCTATTAAGAGGGGTAGGATCTAATCCTACTTATCTCTGTTCAGATATGTTTTGACTAAAGTGATGCAATTAGTAAATAAACTCTCAGTTCAGTTCAGTCACTCAGTCGTGTCCGACTCTTTGCGACCCCATGAATAGCAGCATGCCAGGCCTACCTGTCCATCACCAACTCCCGGAGTTCATTCAAACTCATGTCCATTGAGTCGGTGATGCCATCCAGCCATCTCATCCTCTGTCGTTCCCTTCTCCTCCTGCCCCCAATCCCTCCCAGCATCACAGTCTTTTCCAATGAGTCACCTCTTTGCATGAGGTGGCCAAAGGACTGGAGTTTCAGTTTTAGCATCATTCCTTCCAAAGAACACCCAGGGCTGATCTCCTTTAAAATAAACTCTAAAAGTCCCATTTAACTCTGCAATTCTTATGTTATCTCTGATATTGAAATATCAGCCAGTTAGTATTGCCGGGTAAAATACAGGACACCCAGTTAAATTTGAAATATTTGGGACATTTAGAGGGTAACAGATAGGAAGGCCAGGGGTCTCCAAACAGAGGAAAAAGGCTGCAGGTGTCAGACATTTTTTTATCTCTCTCTTAAGCATCAGGAGAAAACAAACTACAAGTGTTAGATTTTTTCCCTTAAAATTCTGTGTTGCCATGACAACACCTGGTTCCCCCTGAACTTGACTTTTCTCAAACCTTGAACTAACAATGCATTTTTCTTATGGAATGTTTTTCTTAAGCAATGTTAATGAAACTATGTATTTGCTTTGGAATTTGCCTTTCTTCAAAATGATTCCAACCAAGACTAACTTTTCTTTCTTTTCTCAAACCTTGGGTTGATAATAGCTCAACAAACCAGTATTTGTGTCAATTGTTTTATGGCTGGGAGATGACATACCTCATGCCATCCTATCTCAAAAATGTACATTGTGGGACAGGGGCCTGGTGAAACTCCACCAGCCTGGAGGTGTCTCTCTTATCTGATTAATAGCTTTCTAACAGACAGAAATCATACAGCTAAAGACTAGCAGGGGCGCTCTCCATCCCCCTTCTGCTGTCTATGTCAGAGGCTTTCCCTGGCCCTTTTTATTTTAGTAAAACTCTGCTACACTAAAGTTCTTGATTGGTCAAGCCTGGTCCCTGGTCCCAAAGCTAAATCTCCTTCGGAGATCACGAATCCGAAATCGTTCACCATAAGCTAACAACATCCTAAAACGTTATTTGTCACTTACCTGAAACTCAGACGTAACGCAATGTCCTGCGTTTTCATTCCTAACTCTGGCAGGCAGCCATACAGTCCATGTTCCAAAAAGCAAGAAAGGGCCCAGCAGAAGCCCAGGTTTCTCCCACTGGCCTGGATCCTCCTCATCCTGCAGAATGACCTGAGTAGGCTGCCGTGGGCTCAGCCGCATGCTCCTCCAGGATGGACTGTGGAGAGACCCTCATGACGGTGACCTGCGATCTCAGGGCTCAGGCTCACACAGCCACAATGACTGCGGCTCTCGCGGCGGCCAGGGCTCAGCTCCTGTCACTGGGCACGCCGGCCCCACCGGCTGTGCTACTGCTCTGCAGGGGTCTGGCCACGTGCCTGCTCTGTGTCCTCCCCCGGGCCTCGCCACACCGGCTGGAGCTCTAGTGGCAGCCAGTGCTCCACTGCAGACACCCCCTGTCCTCACCCTTCCTCCTCACTTGTTTTCTTATCAGTGAAGATTTGCCACTGAAACTGCAGGGTTCAGACCTGGGGACTTGTATTCCTCCTCTTGAATATTCTCATTTAGTGAAACTGAAAGTCATTCAGTTCTGTCCGACTCTTTGTGAGCCCATGGACTGTATAGTCCTTCAGGCCAGAAAAGTGGAGTGGGTAGCCTTTCTCTTCTCCAGGGAATTTTCCCAACCCAGGAATCAAACCCAACCTAGGGATCAAACCCAGGTCTCCCACACTGCAGGCAGATTCTTTACCAGCTGAGCCATTCGAGAAGAACAAGAATACCGGAATGGGTAGCCTATCCCTTCTCTAGAAGATCTTCCTGACCCAGGACTTGAGCCAGGGTCTCCTGCACTGTAGGCAGATTCTTTATCAACTGAGCTATGAGGAAAGCCCATTCTCATTTAAATCAATCACATTGTTGGTTGCTGTGAGGGAGATGGCTATCATCAGCATTTACGGTTGAGGAAACCAAGGCTGTGTCATCAGTAGGGTTCCTGCTTTCCAGGACTCCAGTGGAAGACACAGCAGACATGACCCCATGCCCTGGAGATGTGTGATCTATCAGGAGAGCAGGACATTCGTATATTATATGCACCTGTAGGGACACACATGACAGATGAAATGCAACTGAATAAAGCTTTGACTCAGGAGCAATTTTGGCGAACAGAAATAGCCACGTTCTCCTTTGGTTTACCTGGGACACCTAAATGAAAAGCATAGCTGAAAACGAGCGAAAGCAATGGTATTAATAGTTGAAATTTGATTTTTCAAACATCATATTGTCCTCTTCATATTTCCCCTTTGCTCTGTTGAAACTTTCAGAGAATAACACTTTCCCTCCTTTACAACAAGTATAAACAACCACAAAGTGGATACTTGACATTCGCCTTGGTGTATCCTGGCTTTAAGGAATATGTAACAGCAAAGACCCTAAAACTCTCGTTGTTTTCTTTGGTTTCTGCATATGTCTTCACCAACAATATGTTGAAATTTGTGGGTGTCATTTTATATACAGCCTGGACTTGAAATCTGACAGCCTTCTTCACCTTGCAAGGCTGTGAATTGATGGGAAGGATGATGTGAGTCAGGGCCAGTGTAGGTGGAAAGCCCAGTCAACTGAAATTTAAAAGTACACAATGTGTTTCAGTTTTGTTTAAGGAATTTACTGAGGACCGTGGGATTCCCAGGTGGCACAGTGGTAAAGAATCTGCCTGCCAGTGCAGGAAACAAAAGAGTCATGGGTGTGATCCCTGGACTAGGGATGGCAACCCACTGCAGTATTCTTGCCTGGAAAATTCCATGGACAGAGGAGCCTGGAGGGCTACGGTTCATGGGGTTGTAAAGACGCGACTGTGTGGCTGAGAGCAGCACAGCACACACTGAGGACTGTAGCATGGGAGACAGCCACCCAGCAGCTCCAACAGCTGCTGGGAAGAGACAGAGGAGGAGCCAGTAGACACACACATTCTTTTGGCGGGGATGTACCTGGCTGGATGTAGTCAAGCATGCATCTTGGCAAAAGATTACAGTTAATCACAACTGACATCTCAATTAACGATTTTAGTGCTTTTCTGTGTATGGGAAGATGCAGGAATCTGGGGTCACTAAAATTCTTCCTTAGATATGCATCTTAATCATGTAGGGGCTCCTTTATCCAAAAACACAGCATACTTCGTTCTGTTGCTAGTCCTGAATTCCTTTCAGGGATGGCTCCTGCAATGGCTAATGACTTGATCCCTGTAGAATTGAATGGCAGGAACAGTCTTTATTTCCCAGTCCCCTGAATCCAAGGAGAGGGGCGAGGAAGTGTTTAAAGTTCTTGTCTTGCTCAGGATGCAAAGCTTACAGATCTGATGACTTCTCTTCTTCAAATAGTGGCTTTACCGAGATATAACTCACGTATCATAAAGTTTACCCTTTCAAAGTATATAATTCAGCAGGTTTTTATTGTATTTACACACATGTGTAATCATCATCACTAATTCCAGAACATGTATCACTGTGAAAAGGAACGTCACCACATTTGTAATCACTCTCTACACCCACATCTCCCCAGCCCCTCGCAATCTCCAATCTGCTTTCTGTTACTGCAGATATGCCTAGGAACATTTAATATAAACTGAACCATGCAATACGTGGTCCAGCCAATCTGATTACTTTAGTCAGTGTCCGTGGTTTCCGGTTAATGTCTGAAGTTCAGCATTGCAGCATGTGTTAGTATTTTACTTCTCTTTAGAGTAAATGATACTCCATCACTTGGAGAGAGCACATTTTGTTTATTCTTCCGTCACTTGATGCATACTTCAGTCATCCCCACTTTTTCTCTATTAGGAAGAGCATTTCCTTGAATATTTGTACACAAGTGTTTGTGTGGACAGATTATTCAAATCTCTTAGTGCAACACCTAGGAATGAAATTGCTGAGTATGTGGTAACTCTTCATTTATCATTTTGAGAAACTGAGGAAATGTTTTCTAAAGCAGCTAGACATTCCTTCTGCAACTCTGAGAGCTCTCATTACTTCTTAATGTTGATAGAAAAATATGTTTAAACACATTTTCCAAAAGGTTAACGGCAATGCTAGATAAACTAGAAATAGGATAAATAAATTTCAAATCATAATTTATACTGAACCAAAAAGAATCTAACAATTTGAAGATACTTTTTAATATGTATATATATAAATTACTAAGTTTATTTAGAATAGGTTTAACATTTGAATGAATTTGTAACCTTAGAAACTATTGGAAAGGGAGCCAAAGCCATGGCTCCCAAAAAGTCACCAGGTCCAGACAGTTCAGGAGCAAATTATTCCATAGTCCCAAGCATCAGTGAGCTGTGCCATAGTGGCTGAGAGTGCAGGGCATCAGACAATCCCCACTGCAGAGGAGGACTGCATTCCCACCTCCTTCCGGTACTGTGTGGATATGCAGCAGGCTTTGATCCCCAAAGTGTAAGCAGAAGCGAGATGTGTCTTTGCTGGGCAGAAGCTTTAAGGACTGAGGTGGGATTTGCAGTGGCCTCTTGCCATGGAAACCATTCACACTCAGACAGCACATCCTTGTCAGCCTGTGGACCAAAGTGACAATGATGTGAAGGAGAGCTCCAACCAAGAGTAGGCATATGGAGTGAGGGAGAAACACATGTCTGCTTCTTTCAGCCATGACATCCTGGAGCTGTGACCGTGGCATCAGTTCAGTTCAGTGGCTCAGTTGTGTCCGACTCTTTGCAACACCATCAATCGCAGCATACCAAGCCTACCTGTCCATCACCATCTCCTGGAGTTCACTCAGACTCACGCTCATCAAGTTCGTGATGCCATCCAGCCATCTCATCCTCTGTCGTCCCCTTTTCCTCCTGCCCCCAATCCCTCCCATTATCAGACTCTTTTCCAATGAGTCAACTCTTTGCATGAGATGGCCAAAATACTGGAGTTTCAGCTTTAGCATCATTCCTTCCAAAGAAATCCCAGGGCGGATCTACTTTAGAATGGACTGGTTGGATCTCCTTGCAGTCCAAGGGACTCTCAAGAGTCCTCCAACACCACAGTTCAAAAGCATCAATTCTTTGGCGTTCAGCCTTCTTCACAGCCAAACTCTCACATCCGTACATGACCACAGGAAAAACCATAGCCTTGACCTAGACGGACCTTAGTCAGCAAAGTAATATCTCTGCTTTGGAATATACTATCTAGGTTGGTCATAACTTCTCTTGCAAGGAGTAAGTGTCTTTTAAGTTCATGGCTGCAGTCACCATCTGCAGTGATTTTGGAGCCCTCCAAAATAAAGTCTGACGCTGTTTCCACTGTTTCCCCATCTCTTTCCCATGAAGTGATGGAACCAGATGCCATGATCTTCATTTTCCAAATGTTGAGGTTTAAGCCAACTGTTTCACTCTCCTCTTTCACTTTCATCAAGAGGCTCTTTAGTACTTCTTCACTTTCTGCCATAAGGGTAGTATCATCTGCATATCTGAGGTTATTGATATTTCTCCCAGCAATCTTGATTCCAGCTTGTGTTTCTTCCAATCCAGCGTTTCTCATGATGCACTCTGCATAGAAGTTAAATAAACAGAGTGACGATATACAGCCTTGACGTCCTCCTTTTCCTATTTGGAACCAGTCTATTGTTCCATGTCCAGTTCTCACTGTTGCTTCCTGACCTGCATACAGATTTCTCAAGAGGCAGGTTAGGTGGTCTGGTATTCCCATCTCTTTCAGAATTTTCCACAGTTTATTGTGATCCACACAGTCAAAGGCTTTGGCATAGTCAATAAAGCAGAAGTAGATGTTTTTCTGGAACTCTCTTGCTTTTTCCATGATCCAGCAGATGTTGGCAATTTGATCTCTGGTTCCTCTGCCTTTTCTAAAACCAGCTTGAACATCAGGGAGTTCACAGTTCACGTATTGCTGAAGCCTGTCTTGGAGAATTTTGAGCATTAATTTACTAGCATGTGAGATTGTGCAGTAGTTTGAGCATTGCCTTTCTTTGGAATTGGAATAAAACCTGACCTTTTCTAGTCCTGTGGCCACTGCTGAGTTTTTCAAATTTGCTGGCATATTGAGTGTGGCACTTTCACAGCATCGTCTTTCAGAATTTGAAATAACTCAACTGGAATTCCATCACCTCCACTAGCTTTGTTCGTAGTGATGTTTTCAAAGGCCCACTTGACTTCACATTCCAAGATGTCTGGCTCTAGATGAGTGATTACATCACCATGATTATCTGGGTCGTGAAGATCTTTTTTGTACAGTTCTTCCATGTATTCTTGCCATCTCTTCTTAATATCTTTTGCTTCTGTTAGGTCCACACCATTTCTGTCCTTAATCGAGCCCATCTTTGCATGAAATGTTCCCTTGGTATCTCTAATTTTCTTGAAGAGATCTGTAGTCTTTCCCATTCTGTTCTTTTCCTCTATTTCTTTGCATTGATCGCTGAAGAAGGCTTTCTTATCTCTTCTTGCTATTCTTTGGAACTCTGCATGCAGATGCTTATATCTTTCCATTTCTCTCTTGCTTTTCACCTCTCTTCTTTTCACAGCTATTTGTAAGGCCTCCCCAGAGAGTATAACAGTATAGAAAGGCAAACTGATAGGATACCAAAAGAGGAACTCCCCAGGTCTGTAGGTGCCCAATATCCTACTGGAAATCAATGGAGAATTAACTCCAGAAAGAACAAAGGTATGGGACCAGTACCCAGCTGTGGCTGTGACTGGTGATAGAAGCAAGATTCGATGTTATAAAGAGCAATATTGCATAGGAACCTGGAATGCCAGGTCCGTGAATCAAGGCAAATTGGAAGTGGTCAAACAAGAGATGGCAAGGGTGAACGTTGACATTCTAGGAATCAGCAAACTAAAATGGACTGGAATGGGTGAATTTAACTCAGATACTACTGTGGACAGGAATCCCTCAGAAGAAATGGAGTAGCCATCATGGTCAACAAAAGAGTCCAAACTGCAGTACTTGGATGCAATCTCAAAAACAACAGAATGAGCTCTGTTCATCTCCAAGGCAAACCATTCAATATCACAATTATCCAAGTCTATGCCCCAACCAGTAATGGTGAAGAAGCTGAAGTTGAACAGTTTTATGAAGACCTACCAGACCTTTTAGAACTAACACCTACAAAAGATGTTCTTTTCATTATAGGGGACTGGAATGCTAAAGTAGGAAGTCAAGAAACACCTGGAGTAACAGGCAAATTTGGCCTTGGAATGAGGAGTTAAGCAGGGCAAAAACTAATAGAGTTTTGCCAAGAAAATGCACTGGTCATAGCAAACACCCTCTTCTGACAACACAAGAGAAGACTCTACACATAGACATCACCAGATAGTCAACACCGAAATCAGACTGATTCTATTTTTTGCAGCCAAAGATGGAGAAGCTCTATACAGTCAACAAAAACAAGACCAGGAGCTGACTGTGGCTCAGATAATGAACTCGTTATTGCCAAATTCAGACTCAAATTGAAGAAAGTAGGGAAAACCGCTAGACCATTCAGGTATGATTTAAAGCAAATCCTTTATGATTATACAGTGGAAGTGAGAAATAGATTTAAGGGCCTAGATCTGATTGATAGAGTGCCTGATGAACTATGGACGGAGGTTTGTGACATTGTACAGGAGACAGGGATCAAGACCATCTCCATGGAAAAGAAATGCAAAAAAGCAAAATGGCTGTCTGGGGAGGCCTTACAAATAGCTGTGACCACGGCATAACTTAACCTACTATGCCAACCAAAAAAAATTAGTACCAGGATTGATGTATCATGAAAGATTTACAATATGTGACCCTGTTCTTCAGTGCTAGGCAGCATGCTTGTGAGAAAACTATTACTGGAAGCCAGAAGCATCACAGTCTGTATAATGCAATGGCAAAACATCTGGTAAGACCACTGCCTACAATAATCTATAAGCTGGATCATAAAACAAATATAACCCAGGGGGAAGCGGTTGGAAAACAGGACACCAGTAGTCTATACTACTTATTATAGGTTTCATTTAGACTGTTTTTACAAAAAAAAAAAAAAAAAAAAAAGAGCTCAGGAAAAAAGTGGCTTATTTGCAAGTAGGATTAAAAGAAAATAGAATATAAAAAGTCATGGATTTATAGAGTTTGAAGACGCAGCTTCTCAACTCCAAATGGTACAAGATAAAACTAATGTGGCTTCTGAGTGGGCTCTGCCCTTCAGTTCGGGAAGATTTCCAAGATGAGGCAAATTTCAAGCTTTATTTTGAAATATAATTGGTGACCTATCCAGTTGTAAAAATGGTCAAGGATTTCAAATAGAAAGGATCCATCCTTGCACAAGAGAAAATTCTTGTGAAGCAACTTGAAGTGTTTGGGGAAAATACAAATAGTCAGTGTTGCATAACAGTAGTTTCCAAACCCTCCCAAAGCAAGAATAACTTTCTTCAAGCTCCGGATGTACAATGAAAGAAGGATCACTTGCTCCTCACTCTGTGGATCGCAGTTAGAAAATCACCTTGTTGACCTGTCAGTGGTGAGGGTCCACGTCACCACTCAATAACAAACCAAAAGACAACATAATCAGACTTGCTTTCTAGAAAGATTATCCTAGTAGAGGAGTGACAGAAGAGTTGCAAGGGAGCCACTAGAAGTAAACTGGCCAAATCAGAGACTCTTTCAATTATCAAAGCATAAGAGAAAAAGGCCCTACAATCTACAATTACTCTGCAATAGCACAGAGGGGATTGATGTTAGAGATATTTGAGAGAAGGGGTCAATAGGATCAGACAACTGATTAAAGGTTGGTAGAAGGATATGGAAAAGATGGGGTCAAGAGTAATTTCTAGACCTCGACATGAGAGGCAGGATACAAGGTATTAATAACCAAGGTGAGGAATACAGGGCAAGAAAGGATGGCAATTAGTAGAGAAGGGACTGGGGAAGATATTGAGTGAGAAATATCCGTGATAGCCAGTTTTGTGTCCAGTAAAAATTTAATGCACAACAGAGAATTTTGGAACTCTAGGCAGATGCTAAACTTTGGATGTTGCTTAGCACCAAAAGAAAATACTTATCACCACCACACCACCCCCTACCTTGAGGAAGGCAATATGCCCCACCACCAAGAACACAGCCCCACTCCACTCTCTCTGCCCACAGTGGGGGCACAGTGTGTCTTTATCCACAGAGGACAGACATTTAATTCAAGTAGCAGAGAAATGTCTGCTGACATCTGGGAAGGAGATATATCCTGCTCCCTCTATTCCTACCCCAGCTCTCCCTTTATAGATTAAGCAAAGCAGTAGTAAGTATATTTCACAAAGCTGAAGATGTGTTTGCAGCTTCTGTTAGCCAGGGCTCTTGAGAATGGTTAGACACTGACCATATGGAAATGGACAGGCAGGGCAGGGTGTTGACTGATTCTTAGCTCATCACACGTCTACTGCATAGCACTCCTCTGAGTCAAGAGTTGTTCAGTCGCTCTGTCATGTCTGACTCTTTGCAACCCCATGGGCTGTAGCCTGCCAGGCTTCCATGTCCTTCACCATCTCCTGGAGCTTGCTCAAACTCATGTCTATTGAGTCGGTGATGCCTTCCAACCATCTCGTCCTCTGTCATCAACAGGTTGGTGAATAAATACCTGGTGGCTCAGATGGTAAAGAATCCGCCTGCAATGTGGGAGACCAGGTTTGATCCCTGTGTTGGGAAGATCTCCTAGAGAAGGGAATGGCAACCCACTTCAATATTCTTGCCTGGGGAATTCCATGGACAGAGGACTCTGTGGATCTATTGTCTATGGGGTCACAAAGAGGTAGACACAACTGGACAGCTAACACACACACACATGCCATTCAGTTACCAGATACTGAAAAAATAAGCTACACTTGGCAGTTTTAACAGATCCAAGTGAGAGTCACTCACTGCATTTATAAAAATGTAGTGATGTGCTCACAAGGTCAGAGTCCCAGAGAAACAGGCTCTGAGAGCCACCTACAGCAGATTTATGGGGAATCTCTTCCTGAAAGGGAGGGCAGGATGGAGCAAAGGAGTGATTGACCTGTAACATCTTAGTGGACGAAGCTGGGCTAGCCCTGCCAAGCTTGAGGCAAGAGAGCTAGGACATTGCACCTTCTCTAAACTAGTCACAGGAGACAGGTGGCCCGGGAAGCAGGTACAGTCTGAATATGTCAGTTCCCCAGTGGATGGCTTCCTGAGCAAATGGCCATAGGTCCCTTGCAGGAAGGACCAGGAGTGTCATTAATACATGCCCTTGCCCGGTGTTATAGGGCCCTTCCTTGTGGGAATCTAGCATTTCTTCCAGCCAGTGGAGAAGAGATTTAAGAGGCTAGAGCCACTAGCAAAAATGTGTAGCTGAAGATAAGTTCTTCACTGTGTACTCCACCTCAGAGAACAGATATACCATTTTTAAAGACCTTACAATTGTTTTTTTCAGAGCAATATCAAAATATAGAATTAAGAATGATGAACTTATGTTCAGTACAAGAACTCTGTTCATATGTTCTAAGCCATGAAAATTGAGTCTTTGTATTACATGTACATTCTCACAAAAGTATATATGTGTATGTGCATACATTCTCTGAAGAATCTGCTGTGTGTGTGGAAAATATACTTGTCTCCAAGGAAGCGTCCAATTGCTCACCTGCAAATCTAAGTTAGCCATCACATTTGCCTTTGGAAAGGGTGCAGCAAACTCAGTTGCTAAGTAGTGTTTGGTTCTTTGCAACCCCATGTACTATAGCCCACCAAGTACCTCCATCTGTGGAATTGTCCAGGCGAGACTACTTGAGTGGGTTGATATTTCCCTCCTCCGGGGGATCTTCCTGACCCAGGGGTCAAATTTGCCTCTCTTGGGTCTCCTGAATTGGCAGGAGAATTCATTACCACTGCACCACCTGAGCAGCCCTTTAGAAAGCCCTTCATTTCAAATTTAATGAACTCTTCCCCTCTTTTCATTACATATCATGAAAAAGGAATATGCTACTGAATATTGAATCTACAAAGTTGCAAACGTGGGGAAGCGAAGAGGGGGCAGAAATTGGTATGAGTTTAAAAGAGGCATGAAACAACATGGGAGGAGAAAGCATGCACACATGTGTGTATGTGTGCCTGCCTCTGTGTGTGTGTGTGTGTGTGTGTGTGTGTGTGTGTGTGTGTGTGTTAGTTTTTTCCTAATTCTTCTCAGGGGTTCTTTCTGGAAACCCTGTTCAGGTCTAGCCTTATTACAGGGCACAGATTCATTTCCTTCTTACTCCCCTTTTCCCTCCATCATGATTCTAGACCTCAGTCTCTGTTTGAATGAACGTAACCAACGTGCACGGTGGACCCCTCAGCAGACATCATCTGATGGGTCAGACACGCATCACTTACACCAGTGTTATCCATGAGAGTTACAACAACCATGCAGGGAAAAGTGGGAATCACAGGTGGGATAGATATAATGTGCACACACGTGTTCTCAATCATTCACTAGTGTCTGACTCTTTGCAACTCCATGGACTGTAGCCTATCAGGCTCCTCTGTCCATGGGATTTCCCAGGCAAGAATACTGGAGTGGGTTTCCATTTCCTTCTCCAGGGAATCTTCCTGACCCAGGGGTTGAAGCTGCATCTCCTCCATTGGCAGGAAGATTCTTTACCACTGAGCCACCAGGGAAGCTCCATATATATAACGTAAGTATGCCCTATGCAATATTTGGGGCATACTTGTACTAAAAGTTGTTTTTTATCAACACAAATTCAAATGTGCTGGATATCCTGTATTTTAATTTGCTAACTCTATTCTTTTTCACTTCTCTTTCACTTCTGCACATCAATCTTGTTTGCTGTAGAAATTCACATTACCATACTTCCTTGCCAAAGACTACATACTAGAATCATTGAAAATCCTGAGGATAACAGACAAGCAGATCTTGTACTCCAAGTCACCATGGAAAAAGCAGAACTAAACTGGTTTCTTATCGAAGAAACAGTCAGAATTTGCACCAAAGTTTAAACATTCTTGGCAGAACTTTCCTACTCAATAACTATCACACATCAGCATGTAATACTAGTATTTGCAATCAGCTTTCATGCTGCTGTTCCTGCTGCTGCTGCTGCTGCTGCTGCTGCTGCTGCTGCTAAGTTGCTTCAGTCATGTCCGACTCTGTGGGACCCCATGGACTGCAGTCTACCAGGCTCCTCCGTCCATGGGATTTTCCAGGCGAGAGTACTGGAGTGGGTTGCCGTTGCCTTCTCCAAGCTTTCATGCTATTATATTATAAAAAGAATTATCTTGAGTCTATCACCTTAACCTTTCTATCATTCACAGGTTCTACTAAATTACCCCCCAACTTAAGAGCTGAGAACAATTTGATGACTGCTCTGGAGTCTTCCAGTCAGCTGGTCAGTTTTGACTAGCTCAGACTTGGCCCAATGTGGCTGTTTGTTCAGAGAGGAACAAGCTCTGGGAACAGAAAGGTTGTGAGCCCAGTGGGGCTGATGGAGGCCCGAGTCTCCCCTACCTGTCAGACCAGCCTAAACTCTGCAGGGCCCCAAGGGAGAAGCATGCAAGTCCCCTTGAAATCTAGAATCAAAATGGAAACGCTTTTACTTCCCCTGCACTCTACCAGCCAATATACATTAAAAAAATTCCCAGAGATGGAAAATGGACTCCATTTCTTGGTGGTAGGAGCTTCAAAAAGCATGGAAACTGGAGAGGACAGAAAATCAGGTGCATGTTCTAATCAATCTCTTTTGAGATTGATTGACAGTTGACAGTCCTTAACTACTGTCAACTACAAATTGGTGCCTGCCAAGGATATCTGCTGTCTGCCTCTGCAGAGATTAAATCCTGTGCTGCTGAAGCTGTTGACCTTGATACACTCTGAAGGGAGTTCAGTGTGGAGAATGAGGCACTCTGTGCTCCAGGGAAACTGGTGGGACAGGTCTTAAGAGAGTTACATATTTTAGACATTTTCAGGAAAACTGGTGGAACAGGTCATTAGACAGTTAGATATATTTTAGGAACTGGTTTGGTGATCCCAATCCTTGCATATACTTATGTCTAGAAACGCACTCAACCCCTTCATGGTGACATCAGCTCCTTGTAGCTAGCAGAAAATCTTTTGTAAGATAAGTGCTTGATCACATCAAACTCTCCCTTCACCAAAATTGTATATATTGACTTTCCCCCAGTACCTCTCTGGAGCAGTTTCTCATAGTTATCTATGGTGCTGTCTCCTGGGCTGTGGGTCTCATATCACCCCAAGTAGAACTTAACTCACAACTCTCACGCTGTGCATCTTTTTTTAGTCAACAATACATTACTGAAGTTGTCTGAAATTTTGGAGAAGAAAGTAAAACTTTCTCAGTGAAAAAAGCCTGGAATAGATTTAGGAAAGGAACAAAGATTTCCAGAAGCAGATAGCCACACCCAGTCTTCTAAGCTTCTTTGGACACAGCAGGGATTGTGCCCAGCAGAGTACAAATGCCAACCTCTACCACCCATGGAGACTTCAGCACAGTAACGAAGCAAAGGTCTTATCTGTGTAGGGACTTTCCTCTGGTCAAGTCAAAGCTGTTCAGGGCAGTTGACTACTGCAGAGCTCTTGAAGCACAGCTATTGAAATAAACACAGAGATCATAATTGATTTGGCTGCACTGGGTCTCCATTGCTTTGTGCAAGCTTTCTTTAGCTGTGGGGCTGCTCCTCACTGTGGAGCATGGGCTTCTCATTGCAATTCCTTCTTTGTTTTGGAGGACAATCTCCATGACTGTGGCACACAGGTTTAGTTGCTCTGAGGCAACTAGATCAGGGATCAAACCCGTGACCCCTTCATTGGCAGGCAAATTCTTATCCACTGGGCTATCAGAAAAGCCCAAACAGAGAGATAAATCCTTTAGGCCTCACGGGCAGACATGGGTGTTATCTTCATGTCTTTGGAATCACATCACTACCCCTTGGCTTACAAGATGTGTCTTTTCTTGGTTCAGAAAAATCCAGTAAAACTTGCTTAATTAGCAGCAAATTAGGATATAAAATAAACATTACAAACTTCACTTAGTTGCTTTAACTAATAACAGTAACACTGGGCTTGATTTAAAATTATAATGATTGTAAGCATCAGATATTGTAAAATAAATGCTCCCGTTTTTTTCAAATGAAGAAGCTCGCCTGTGGTTAACAAGCCAACCATAAAGGTCACAGGTCCTAAGGTCCTGTCCTTGTGGCTAGTCTATGGCTCCCACTCACCTGAGTCCAACGGTCCCTGAACAGGTCCATACCTACTTATTGAGTCCCCTGATGGCACACAGGGATTTGGAGGCAGTGTCAAGTTTCTCCATTCCTCTACTCATATTCCTGAGGGAGGAGATAGATAGGCCCAGGCAAGGCAGCTGGACTTTGGCCCCTGTAAACAGATACTCCAGGACAAAATATAAAAACAGGCAGAAAGGAGCTGAGTCCTGCCCAGGCAAAAAATAGACAGACTACATATTCCTCATTCTCAAAGTCAAGGAGACCTTGCTAACTATGAGCAGAACGGCTTCTCGGGGACCAAAAAGGAAGGGGGCACCACCTCAGACTAGGTGATGTCAACCTACCCAAAGGCCTCTTCCCTAGAGCCCAACTTGGTTAAGAGATGTACACACCCAGTAGGACCCCAAGATAAACCAAACAGACTCAGAATCAGGCAAAGCAAGATGACTGGCCAAAGGAAACCCGGAAGAGATGCCTCACATAAGTGATTCAAACTACCACACGCGTGTGATTCTCTCTGAGCCCAACTTGCGAGTCTATTCACATGTACTCTTTTTCCTGCTAATAAACACTACATACTTCACTAATTTACCTCTATTTATGGAAATTCATTTCTACAAAGCTGATTAACCAGGGCTTTGCCACTGGATACTGTCCCTGATAGCAGCCCCCCAGGCTCCTCTGTCCAAGATATTTTCCAGGCAAGAGTACTAAAGTGGGGTGCCATTGCCTTCTCCGGACTTCACTCTCTGGCCAGGACACAACAACCTACTTAAAGCCATTGCAAGCCAAGGTCATTTGAGTTTATCACCACATAGAGGTTGTAGGGGAGCAGAATTTGTTACCCCAAAGTATGTCTGCCAATGATTAATTATTTTAAACTGGTTATTTTTCCTAACAAATACTGAGTATGGAAACCAAATAGGAATTATCCTTTTGTAAGAAACATGTACATTTGTAATGGCAATCCCTATTCCGTAAGGGTGTGTACCTCCCAGTGCCTGGAAGAGGTGTGCGTGTGTTAGTCACTCAGTCATGTCAGACTCTTTGTGACCCCATGGACTGTAGCCTATCAGGCTCCTCTTCCATAGGATTCTCCAGGCAAGAATACTGGAGTGGGTTGTCATGCCCTCCTCCAGGGGATCTTCCTGACCCAGGAATTGAACCCAGGTCTCTGACATTGCAGGCAGATTCTTTGCTATTTGAACTACTTGGGAAGCAATGTACATTTGTAAAGGCAATCCCCCTTCCTTAAGGATGTGTACCTCCCAGTACCTGAAACCTAAGTCTTAAAACTGCTAGTCAATGTGGTGAGGTAAAATTGCATCGTAATCACCCTGGTTTACTCTGTTTTCCTGGTTCCTCTCATAACTGACTCTCCCCACTCTTAATATCCTTTTTGTCTTTAGCTGGAGATAGTTTTTAAGGTGTGGATTTTGGCCATTTTGGAGAGAGTTACTCAATGTTCCTGAGTCTCTCCCATGTTCACATGGTACTGAATTTGTGTTTGACTTTGTCCTGTTAATCAGGCTCATGTTGATGTGCTTCTCAGGCCAGCCAAAAGAACCTAGCGGCTAGAGGGAACAGAAACAATAGACACCAGGAGAGTAGCCGTATTCAACTCAGACCTGGAGTTCAGAGCCGAGCCCTCAGATCCCACTCTCTCTGCTGCTCTGTCCAGGCAAGCCAGCTTTGTCCAGAGGAAGACTAGGCATGGCTACTGAAGTTCCTAGAACCTGGGAAGTTCCTCTGACTTTTCTGATGGGTGTGTCCAAGCCAGCTAGTCACATACAGAGACACTGCTGGTTTCTCCTTTAGTGAGTCAGATGGGTTTTGATCCCGGCTGCTTGGTTGAAACCAAGTTCTTCCGCCAAGTTTATGATCAACTTGTCTATCCAAAACTTTTTCCCCTTTCTTGTCCTGACCCAGTACCCTGTCAAGATTGACAAGTATCAAAGAAAAGAGGGAATTGAAACCCAGCAAGACCCCAAAGGACCTTCCCCTTATAAATGCCCTTCTGTGTCCCCCATTTCTTATTTGTAGGGAAAAAGTTTCTGCCTCCTAGACCTTCTTGAGTTCCAAAGGGCAGATTCAAATAATTAGAGGACTGGGGGAATGCAGAGATAAAGGAAAGGCAGTCGAGAAACAATAGTTCAGTGATCTGGCAGGGTCCCTGATTCCTCCCCAAGGGTTATACATATCAAGCTGATACAAATCTCTGAGTTTTTCTATATGAAATAAGACCCCTGTCTGGTGGAGGACAGTAACTTCAGGCTGAGCACAGGATTCCTGGAGCACTGCCCTATTACCTCACCTCCAACCAATCAGAAGAAAACCATATACCTTGCAGCCCTCTTCAAATTTTGCTGTAAAAGCTGTTCCCTGAAAACCAATGTAGTTTGAGCTATTTGAGGATGAGGCACCTGTTCTCCTTGCTTGGTCCTGTGTTGCAGGAAATACAATGGGGCACAAGAGGGTGGTCACATCTCAGGTCACTTCTGAGCTCCTGGAATGGCTGCAAGTGTGGGTTCTTGGTTTTGCACAGGAAAGAATTCAAGAGCCATCCATGGTAGGGTGAAAGAAGGGTTATTCAAGAAAAACACACTCTGTAGCCAGAGTGTAGTCCATCTCAGAAGGCAAGAGAGGCCCCAAGGTACCGGGTTGTCAGTTTTTATAGAGATGGGTAATTTCACAGGCTACTGTGTGGGCTAATTGTTCCAGTTATTTTGGAGAAGAGACAGGGATTTCCAGGAATTGGGCTGCTGCCCACCTTTTGGCCTTTACGGTTGGCCTTGAACTATCATGGCACCTGTGCGTGTCACAGTTTGTGCGTGTGTTACAATGGGAGTCACTAGTCTGTCATCTTGGATCCATTTAGCTCTAATCAGTTTATGTTGTGTCCTCGGGCTGTATCATTTTTTAAAAGCTGTGCTCTGCCTGCTTCCTGTTCAATTACAATAAACCTTTCTCTGCTCCAAATTGGGCTTCAGCTGTTTGGCCTCAGATGCGATTAGGCACCTTGAACTTGGGTTCGACAATACAGTGATCCCTGCACAATAACACATTAATTTTCTCTCAGTAGGATGCCTCTCACGCCCACTTATGCCTGTGTTGCTTGGTTAAATCACATATCCTTTCCATCTCTACCTATAACTTATAGAAATTGGAGAATACACAAAAGCCCCTACACAAATAGATTTGTGCATAGAAAAGCAATGTATTTAACAAGAATCTTTGGATTTAATAAAATAAGAAACATTAGGAACCTTAAGTATTTTAAAGACCTCATCTTAAGTGAGGACACTGACAAGTAGAAGGACAGCCAGCTTTGTACAGGACCATACAGCTGGCCACCTGCAGGACCGAGCCTGTGCCCTGGAACCCAAGCATCTTTCATTATCACAGAAGCTCCAAGAGCTATGATGATTTATAAAGATGTAAAAAATCATTCACCATTTCCAAGTTGGTCACATTTCATTTCATTTGTATGTTCTCCCTCCCAACAACTTCAATGTGCTTGGCAATTTAATAAACTATGCTAATATTGAATTAAATGTCTTACAGCTTGACAAGCATCATACATTTTCATAAAAAATAAAGTAGTGATTTCTCATTAAGTTGCTGTTATTTACTTATTTAAAGTAAGTTGCCCATTCTTGGGGCATCAGTATCATAAAGTAGAAAATGTTCTGCGCATAAATACTGAAATAGAGGGTTTCATTCACTTCTTTCATTCAATTATTCACGGACATCAATAGGTCTAATCTATGTTTTGAATGCCCACCGTATGCCTGGTATAAGAGACACACTAGATTCATATGAGGCATAATCACATCACAAAGAATCTCACAGTTTCGTTGGAGCATAGGTACATAGAGAGCAAAAGTGTATATTTGTACAGAGTGTCTGAGAGAGTAGAAGGGGCCTCAAAACCTACATGCGAGCTGGGGAACCAGAGTGCCAGGTACCACCTCATGCTGGAGGACAGCTTGCCTTGAACCTCAAAGGATGCTGGAGGCATAACTGATGCAAAGAGCAGGTGTGAGGGAAGGAAAGTCAGTTCAGTTCAGTTCAGTCACTCAGATGTGTCCAACTCTTTGTGACCCCATGGACCATAGGGTAGGGGACAAGAAAAGCAGAGGAGGCAGCAGGACAAAGGAGAGGGAAAGGACAGGGAAGGCACCCACTCAAGGGAACTATGAGCAAATCTGTGTTTCCAGTCGTAAGAGGCAACATCAGAGGAGCAGGTGCAAAGGTGTGGTCAGATCACAGTAGGCCGGGGTCTTGGGCACACTGCCAGCTTTGTTCTAGGTGAGAATTGCCCAGCTTCAATGCTATCGCTGTTTGGGCCAGATGATTGTGGTATGGTAGATGCAGGGGGTGCACTGGAGCTTGTTCAGCAGCATCCCTGGATTCCACTCACCAGCAACTCTGCCCCCAGAAATGTCTCCAGACACTGCCAAGCCTCCACTGGTGGAATAGTGCCCTAGTTGAGGATCACTATTGTAGGCAAATGGCCCCTCTAGTGGCTCATTGGTAAAGAGTCCACTTGCCAATGCAAGAGACATGGTTTTGATCCCTGGGTTGGGAAGATCTCCTGGAGGAGGGCATGGCAACCCACTCCAGTATTTCTTGCCGGAGAATCCCATAGACAGAGGATCCTGGTGGGCTACAGCCCATGGGGTCACAAAGAATCGAACATGACTGAGTGACTAAACAACAACAACAATTGTAGGCTAAAGAGATCCATTCCAGAGTCTTCTCTGTAGGAGGCTACATGAGAGGATTTGCCCGAGCCTGTGGCAGAGGCTGGAAGGTCTGTGGCAGCCATCCTGAGGGCTCTGCCAGATAGGAGCATAGGTGGAGAGAGGTGTTACCTGGAGAAACACTGGGGCCAAGTGCAACTGAAATAGAGGGAGATATCCCCGGTCACGCCATGAGAAAGGGAGGTTTAGAGGGAAACAATGACAAATTCCTTGGAGAACATGTCCCATGTGAAGTGTGAGTTCAGCCTTTTGCTGATGGGGGCTCCTCAGCGTGAACCAGGAGGAAGGGTGTTAACCGAAGGCTTCCATCTGGACTTCACTGGCAGGTATGCAGTGGCTGAAACCCTGACTGTGACTAGAGCCGCCCCAGGAAGGCATCTCACAAAAGCAGCAAGGTGGGGAGAACTCCCATGTGGAGACAGTGAGAAAGATACCAACGTATCCAGAGAAGGCAGTCAGAGAGGGTCAGAAAGAGCCAGGCTAGCTGCTGCCCCGCAGCCACAAGCACAGAGTGTGGGAAGGGCTGTGGCCAGCGACACAGGGATGGCAGGGGAGAATCATGGTGAGAAGAGCTTCTTCCTGCCCCACACAAGCCAGCAGGACAGTCAGAGCTGGGGCATTTGACCTCGCAGGATTTCTAGAATCCTAATGCCTATGTTAGCTAGTATCACCAGTACTGTTTTTATTTGGCTTATAACTTACTGTCCAAAGCTGTGTTGTTTTCTCTTTTTTAACCAAGTTTCCTATTCCTGAGCTTCCATTCTTAAGATCCAAGCCCCAGCATCCTTTTCTATCTCCCTCTGTCCCTTGACAGAGGAGTTTCCAGTCCAATCAGTTCAATTCAGTCGCTCAGTCATGTCTGACTCTTTGCAACCCTATGGACTGCAGCACACCAGGCTTTCCTGTTTATCACCAACTCCCAGAGCTTGAATGAACTCATGTTCATCAAGATGGTGATGCCTTCAAACCATCTCATCCTTTGTCATCCCCTTCTCCTCCTGCTTTCAATCTTTCCCAGCATCAGGATCTTTTCCAAGGAGTCAGTTCTTGACATCAGGTGGCCAAAGTACCAGAGTTTCAGCCTCAGCATCAGTCTTTACAAATGAATATTCAGGACTGATTTCCTTTAGGAAATTCTGTCCAATAGACAATTTTTTTTCCCCAGAGTATCTTAAATCAACTCCTTCTTATACCTCTAGCCTCTAGCCAGGTCTTCACACCCTCTCTCTGCTTTGCTAAAATCCAATCCTTTCATTTGCCTTCCCAAAATCCATCTGTGGGTCCTCTATAGACAAAGGAAAACCCTAACCATCTTAACTCAGCCTCCAAGACCCCCTTCCATGCAGCTCCCACCAGCCCTGGTTCCCAGCACTTCCTATACCAAGTATGTGTTCATTGACTTTGCGGTCCAGGGAAGAAAAGAAATATCCTCAGGACCAGAATTCAGAAGGTGAGCCCCGTCAAATAGGAAGTGAGGGCATTCCCCTCTTTCTTATGTGGGCCGTTCCTCAAAGTACCTCTAGTGATACGGGGAAGCTCCCAGAAGGTAAATGTGATATTGTGCTTTATAATAATAAAATAATTTGGTCTTCATCCCTGTTTTTGGCACAGAACTCTTAAAACCACTAGAATTTCCTAAGAGGATGATAAAGGTATATTTTTATTATGCTAATGAGTGACTTTCAGAAAGCCCCCAGGTGACCTAAGGACGAGAGGTGGTCACCAATGGAACCAATCATGTGATTGCTGTTGTTCAGTCACTAAGTTGCATCCAACTGTTTGTGACCCCATGGACTGCAGCAATCCAGGCTTCCCTGTCCTTCATTTTAAAAGAATGACATAGCCTAAGGACAGGACAGATGTAAACTGATTAGAACCAAAGAGATCCAAGATGGCAGGCCAGTTGACTTCCTCTAGAACTTGAATCTCAGATTATGCTCACACATCAGCAAAGTGCCATACCCACCAGTGCCATGATAGTTCCAGAATGACCATAAAGGTCAAAAAATGGGCAGTAACCCAACTCCTAGAAATCCCCAATCAGTTCCAAGAATAGTTGGACTACCCCTCCCATTTATTAGCCTATGAAATTTGTTGTTGTTCAGTCACTAAGTTGTGTCTAAGTCTTTGCAACCCCATGGACTGAAGCATGCCAGGCTTCCTTGTCCTTCACTATTTGCCAGAGTTTGCTCAAACTCACATCCATTGATTCGGTGATGCCATCCAACCATCGCATCCCATCCTCTATCATCCTCTTCTTCTCCTGCCCTCAATCTCTCCTAATATTAGGGTCTTTTCCAGTGAGTCAGTTCTTCACATCAGGTCACCAAAGTATTGGAGATTTAGCTTCAGCATCAGTCCTTCCAAAGAATAATCAGGTTGATTTCTTTTAGCATGGAGTGCTTTAATCTCCTTGCTGTCCTAGGGATTCTCCAGTACCACAATTTGAAAGCATTCTTAGCCATGTGGTTAGAGGGTTTTACCTTTCAGTTCCATCCTCCTGACCTCAAAGGAAGGAGAGGAGACAGAGGTGAATATATTGCCAATGTCCAGTGATTTAATCAGTCTGTTTTGGGGGGGATTTGGGGGGAGCCTCCAAAAATCCCAAAAGGATGAAGCTAGAGAGCTTCCTGGAGAGGACAGAGAGCTCTGTGCTTTCCCGTACCTCACCCACTGCCTCTCTTCCATCTGGCTGTTCCTAAGTTATATCCTTTTATAATCAATTGGTGATCTAGTAAGTAAAATGTTTCTCTGAGTTCTGTGAGCTACTTTAGCTATCCTCCAAGGAAGGGGTCCTAAAACATCTGATTTATAGCCAGTTCAAACCACAAGTGACAACCTAGACATGGAATTGGCACTGGAGGTGGGGGTGGTCTTATAGGTCTGAGACTTTAACCTATAGGATCTAGTTCTGCCCCCAAGACCTCCAACGGTATCAGAATTGAGTTGAATAGTGGGATACTCAGCTGGTGTTAGAATTGCTTGGTGGTAAGGGGAACATCCCCCTGCAAAGAACCATAGATTCTGCTTGCATTTCAGACAAAGCTGGGGTACCAGGGACATCCCAGAGTGGAGCCTCACTGCAGGGCCCACGAATGTTGATCCTGAGTGCTCCAGTTGGGCACTCTGGGTCTCTGGCTTGAGTGGTGACAAAGGCCCTGCTAGGGGTAGACTGGTGGTATGGCCGAGTCACTGTATTCTCTCCCAGGCCAGAGAGCAAGACTACTTACCTGCTACCTTACCTGCTACCTCACAAGGTCTGCTTGGCCCAGGGATGGGGCTGCAGGCAGTTTCCCCCGCTTCACAGGTAAGAAATGTTCTTAGTGTGGTCTGGAGATTGTCTGGGACTGGAAAGTCCCACAGCTGGTCATCCAGACCTTGGCCCAGCCCTGCCTTCTCTGCCCACCAGCTTCGCCCACCAGCTTGGCCCAGAGGGAAGGACACGCAAGTCATGTCTGCATGATGTTTGTCACTTTCCCTTTGCTCAGCTTTTCCATCATCTGCTTCAAAAACGTCCACACGTGGCAGAACACACTCCACCAGTTTCCTTTTTAAGGTGTCACTCGTTGTGCAAACTTTTAATGACAGAAAGCCATGCTTGAGGTGGATTTTTATACCCTTTTGTTCAAAAGGCAGAACTACAAGCGAACTCAGTCAGTTGGGGGGTTATGGAAGGAAAAAGAGGGAACAGAAAGCCTCAGAAGCTGCAAGTGCAGGTCTCCTGGAAAACCAAATCGCCCAGTCAAAAAGCTAAACCCATGACTCCACACAAATATAGAACAGGCATGTGTCAGAGCTTTGTCTACTCAGCGCTAAAGGATCCAGCAGGATGGCAGAGTGATTCAAAGGGTTCATGGAACGAGGTCTAGACCATCCCTCAGGAGGGAAGAAGAAAAAGTACCACTGAAATGAGTTGGACAAGTTAGAGACAAAACTGACTAGTGTCCTAGTGGGACCAAACAAAAACACCCACTCAAGCCTTCATCATGACCATCTCTCCTGGACACAAATGGTTAGCATCTCCACTGACCCATGTAAGTTCTCTGGTCACCTCGCAGGCTCTGGGCTTGTGCTAAGCAGAATCTGAAATGCCCCCAGGACTTTTACTCGAATCACTGAACATGATGGAGATACATGCAAAAGGGATTTTGCAGATGTAATTAAGGTTACTAATTCATTGATTCTGATTTATCAAAAGGGAGACTGCCCAGGTGGACCTGGTCTCATTACATGTGCCCTTAAAGGCAGAAGAGAAAACCACAGAAGGGATTTACCAGAAGAGGCTCTGCGTTGCTGATAGGCAGGGGGCATTCATCCAGGACCTGAGAGCAGTTGATAGGAGTTAAGGGTGTCCCCGACAAGTGATGAGCAAGGAAATGGGACCTCAGTCCCACAACCCCAGGAAGTTGCCAAGAACCTGGATGTTACTGTCAACTGAAGGCAAAGAGCAACAATCAAATGACGGAGTATGAGAAGTGCAAACTGTTCATCTTATAACTCATTTATACCCTTCCTCACAGGCTTCTAGATCCTACAATCTCTACCTCATCTCAGGGAGAAAGAGGGCAAGGCAGGGCATCCTACTTGTGATTCACCAGGCCTGTATTTTTAAAAAGCAAGTCCTATACAATAGGAAATATGCTTTCATTGCAACCCAGTCAACACACATGTATTCAAGGTGAAGCTTCACCAAAAAGACACGACATGGTATATTATGGGCTGAATTGAGGTCTCCAAAAATTTGAGTTCCTAACCATGGTACTTCAGAATGTATTAAAACTTGGAAACAATTAAAGAGATGATTAAATTAAGTGAGGTCATTAGTGTGGGCCCTAATGTGATCTGACTGGTATCCACAGTAGCGATCAGGACACTGACAAGGCACGGAGAGACCACGTGAGGACACAGGAAGACAGCAGTCTGCGAGCCAAGGAGAGAGGCCTCCGAGGAGCCCCCTGCCAATGCAGACCTCCAGCAAAATCAGAAATGTCTGCTGCGTGAGCCACCCAGTCTGTGGCACTTGGCTATGGCAGACTGAGTAGATTAATACACGAGTACTCTGATATCTTCTAGTCTGTATGAGGTCTCCAAAAATTTGAGTTCCTAACCATGGTACTTCAGAATGTATTAAAACTTGGAAACAATTAAAGAGATGATTAAATTAAGTGAGGTCATTAGTGTGGGCCCTAATGTGATCTGACTGGTATCCACAGTAGCGATCAGGACACTGACAAGGCACGGAGAGACCACGTGAGGACACAGGAAGACAGCAGTCTGCGAGCCAAGGAGAGAGGCCTCCGAGGAGCCCCCTGCCAATGCAGACCTCCAGCAAAATCAGAAATGTCTGCTGCGTGAGCCACCCAGTCTGTGGCACTTGGCTATGGCAGACTGAGTAGATTAATACACGATGTACTCTGATATCTTCTAGTCTGTTCCATTTCTTTCTTTTTTAATGTTGTTTGAGAACAAATTTATTTCACAGTAACAAGTGGACCATATCCACAGCTTGAAGAACTAATAGGATTAAAAGATCCTTCCATTTGCTATACCAATAATAAGACATGTGCTACCAATAGCTTTAGAAATGAAAAATTCTCTGTTTCAATCCAGGAAGCTGCTTTGGTTGATAGACTCTAAATCTATCGGTAAATAGATAGATTTAGAGTAAATAATGAGGTAAATTATTTACCTCATTTAATGAGGTAAATAAATTTCTCCAATCATAGCTTACACAAACATAAATGATATTTCTTGCTGCTCTTTGAAGAAAGAAGACCTGAACTTGAGTTTAAGGAGAGGAAAGCACATTTTTCAAGCTATTTCTGAAGCTGTGTTCCCACTTTTGATTAAGTTATTTCCATGCCATACTGCAAAGAAGAAATAAGAAGCATGTTTGTTTGTTTGTTTTGATGCTAATTATGCATCCAAGGAATTGTGAGAAAGAGCAATCAGTATATCTAGCACTTGGAGAAATCACTTCCCTACCAAACAGACAAGAAATAAAAAGATGTCAAGTGTCACTGATAATCATCAAAATGCAAATCAAAGCCACAATAAGATGCCACCTCACACCTGTTAGAATGGTTATCATCAAAGAGCACAATTAACAAATTTTGGTGACAGCATAGAGAAAAGGGAACCCTCCTACACTGTTGAGGTGAGGTGAAGTCACTCAGTCGTGTCCGACTCTTTGAGACCCCGTGGACTATAACCTACTAGGCTTCTCCGTCCATGGGATTCTCCAGGCAAGAATACTGGAGTGGATTGCCATTTCCTTCTCCAGGGGAACTTCCTGACCTAGGGATCAAACCCAGGTCTCCCGCATTGGAGGCAGACGCTTTAACCTCTGAGCCACCAGGGAAGCCCCACCTACACTGTTGGTGGGAATGTAAATTTGTGCAGTCACTGTTGAAAATAGTATATGGGATCCTCCAAAAACTACAAATAGACTTAATACATGATCCAGCAATTCCACTCCTGAAAATATATGCTAAAAAAAAAACAAAAACACTAATTCAAAAACATTCATGCACCCCAATATTCATAGCAGCACTATTTTTACTTGCTAAAGTATGGAAACAACCTAAGTGTCCTTCAACAGATGAACAGATACAGAAGATGTGATAGATAGAGAAAGAGATACACACACAGTGAAATACTACTCAGCCCATAAACAAGAATGAAATTTTCATATATAACAACATGGATGGATTTGGAAAGTTTTATACTAAGTGAAATAAATCAGACAGAGAAATACAAATAATGTATGATACTATTTATATCTCTTCATGGATCACTGCCTTATCTTGGTGAAGTGGCTTGCATAACTCAATGCAGCTGTGAGCCATGCCCCATGCCGTGCAGGGCCAGTCAAGACAGACGGGTCATGTGGAGACTTCTGACAAACCATGATCCACTGGAGGAGGGAATGGCAAACTACTCCAGCATACTTTCTGTGAGAACCTCATGAACTATATAAAAAAGCAAAATCTATTACACCGAAAGATGAGCCCTCCAGGTTGGAAGGTCTCCAATATAACAATAAAGCTAGTGGAGGTGATGGAATTCCAGTATGGCTGTTTAAAATCCTAAAAGACGATGCTCTTAAAGTGCTGCACTCAGTATGTCAGTAAATTTGGAAAACCCACCAGTGACCATAGGATTGGAAAATGTCAGTCCTCAACCCAATTCCCAAGAAGGGTGGTACTAAAGAATGTACAAACTTCTGGACAGTTGCACTCAACTCTCATGCTGGTATGGTCATGCTCAAAATCCTTTAAGCTAGGCTTCAGCATTATGTGAAATAAGAACTTCCTGCTGTTCAAGTTGGGTCTAGAAGAGGCAGAGGAACTTGAGATTAAATTGCCAACATTCACTGGATCATAGAGAAAGTAAAGGAATTCCAGAAAAATATGCAGAGCACATCATGTGACACACCAAGCTGGGTGAGTTACAAGCTGGAATCAAGGTGGCTGGGAGAAATATCAACAACCTCAGATATGAGGATGATACCACTTTAATGCAGAAAGCAAAGAGGAACTAAAGAGCCTCATGATAAGGGTAAAAGGAGAGTGAAAAGCCAGCTTAAAACACAGTATTAAAAAAATAAGATCATGGCATCTGGTCCCATCACTTCATGGCAAGTAGAAGGAGGAAATGCAGCAGCAACGACAGATTTCCTCTTCTTAGGCTCTAAAATCACTATAGACGGTGACAGCCCACGAAATTAGAAGAGGACTGCTTCTTGGCAGCAAGTCAGTTCAGTTGACTAGATGGACTTTTGTTGGAAAAGTAATGTCTCTGCTTTTCAATATGCTGTCTAGGTTGGCCATAGCTTTTCTTCCAAGAAACAGGCAAGCATCTTTTAATTTCATGGCTGCAGTCGCCATCTGCAGTGTTTCTGGAGCCCAGGAAAATAAAGTCAGCCACTATTCCCACTGTTTCCCCATATTTGCCATGAAGTGATAGGATCAGATGCCATGATCTTAGTTTTCTGAATGTTGAGTTTTCAGCCAACTTTTTCACTCTCCTCTTTCACTTTCATCAAGAGGCTCTTTAGTTCTTCTTTATTTTCTGCCATAAGGGGGTGTT
Organism: Madoqua kirkii; assembly: GCA_006408675.1. Lineage (NCBI taxonomy): Eukaryota > Metazoa > Chordata > Mammalia > Artiodactyla > Bovidae > Madoqua > Madoqua kirkii. The sequence continues at coordinate 7,566 of SJYC01053447.1, read as the reverse complement.
ATCTGCATATCTAGGGTTATTGATATTTCTCCCAGCAATTTTGATTCCAGCTTCTGCTTCATCCAGCCCAGCCTTTAAGCAGGATGACAATATATAGCTTTAGCGTACTCCTTTCCCAATTTTGAACCAGTCCATTGTTCCATGTCCAGTTCTAACTGTTGCTTCTTGACCTGCACACAGATTTCTCAGGAGTCAGGTAAGGTGCTCTGGTATTCCCATCTCTTGAAGAATTTTCCAGTTTCTTGTGATCCACACAGTCAAAGGCTTTGGCAAAGTCAATAAAGCAGAAGTAGATGATTTTCTGGTTTCTCTTTGACCCAACGGATGCTGGCAATTTCATCTCTGGTTTCACTGCTTTTTCTAAATCCAGCTTGAACATCTGGAATTTCTCAGTTCACGTACTGTTGAAGCCTGGCTTGGACAAATCTAGGCAGTGCATTCAAAAGCAAACACATTCTTTTGCCAGCAAAGGTATGTATAGTCAAGGTTATGACCTTTCCAGTGATCATGTATGGATGTGAGTGCTGGACCATAAAGAAGGCAGAGTGCTGAAGAATTAATCCTTTTAGACTGTGGAGCCAGAGAAGACTGTTGAGAGTCACTTGGACAGCAAGGAGATCAAACCAGTCAATCTTAAGGGAAGTCAACCCTGAATATTCATTGGAAGGATAGATGTTGAAGCTGAAGCTTTTATACTTTGGCCACCTTATGTGAAAAGTCAAGTCACTGGAAAAGACCTTGATACTGGGAAAGATTGAAGGCTGAAGGACAAGAGTGTAACAGAGGATGAAATGGTTGGATGGTATCACTTATTCAATGGACATGAACTTGGTTAAACTCAGGGAGATAGTGAGGGCAGGGAAGCCCTGGCTTGCTGCAGTCCCTGGGGTTGCCAAGAGTTGGACATGACTTGGCAACTGAACAATTACAACAAATAACTTATATGTGGAACCTAAAAAATACAACAAATTAGTGAATATAACCCAAAAAAGCAGACTCAGAGATATACAGAACAAAATAGTGTTTATCAGTGGCAAAGGGCAAAACAGGCATTGGGAATTAGCATGGATAAACTACTAAGTATAAAGTAAATTACTAGGCTATATGGCACAACAGAGCAAATATAATCAATCTTTTATAATAACTATAAGGGCAGTATAACCTGTAAAAAAATGTGAATCACTGTACTGTACACCCATAACTTATATTGTACATCAACTACAAAAAAATGTCGCTCAGTCATGTCTGACTCGTGACTCCATGAACTATAGCCTGCCAGGCTCCTCTGTCTATGGAATTCTCCAGGCAAGAGTACTGGAGTGGGTAACCAGTCCCTTCTTCAGGGAATCCTCCCAAGCCAGGGATCAAACCTGGGTTTCCTGCATTGCAGGTGGATTCTTTGCTACTTCAGCTACTAGGGAAGCCCTGTTATACATCAACTATTTTCCAGTTAGAAAGAGGAAACAGAGATAGATATAGACATGTTATTGGCTCTATTTCTCTGAACAACACTGACTAATATATATGTCAATACTTGTTCACTAATCTTCTATTATACCACACTGATGTAGAATGTGAGTAAAAAGGGGGGCCAAGAACAGGAGTATATAGGAGTTCTCTGTAAGTTATGGCCAATTTTCCTGTTAATCTAAAGCTTTTCTAAAAAATATAATCTGCTTAAGAAAGCATATTGAAAAGCAGAGACATTACTTTGCCAACAAAAGTCCATCTAGTCAAGGCTATGGTTTTTCCAGTGGGCATGTATGGATGTGACAGTTGGACTGTGAAGAAGGCTGAGCACCGAAGAACTGATGCTTTTGAACTGTGGTGTTGGAGAAGACTCTTGAGAGTCCCTTGGACTGCAAGGAGATCCAACCAGTCCATCTTAAAGGAGATCAGTCTTGGGTGTTTTTTGGAAGGAATGATGCAAAAGCTGAAATTCCAGTACTTTGGCCACTTCATGCGAAGTGTTGACTCATGGGAAAAGACTCTGATGCTGGGAGGGATTGGGGGCAGGAGGAGAAGGGACAACAGAGGATGAGATGGCTGGATGGCATCACCAACTCGATGGATGTGCGTTTGAGTGAATCTGGGAGATGGTGATGGACAGGGAAGTCTGGCATGCTGCGATTCAAGGGATCTCAAAGAGTCAGACACGACTGAGTGACTGAACTTAACTGAAGAAAGAAAACAAAACAGGGTGATGTTGGAGCCCAGCACAGGAGGCCCCAATGGCACACTGGTTATTTTGAATCTAAGTTACTTAAATGTTATTCTATATAAAATAGGTAAACAACAAGGATCTACTGTATAACACACAGAGAGATACGCAATATTTTGTAAAAAACCTATGTGGGGAAAAGAATCCAAAAATTATAAATCTATACACAAACATATTTCAAATCCTTAAAGATGATGCTGTGAAACTGCAGCGCTTAACATGCCAGCAAATTTGTAAAACTCAGCAGTGGCCACAGGACTGGAAATGGTCAGTTTTCATTCCAATCCCAAAGAAAGGCAATGCCAAAGAATGCTCAAACTACTGCACAATCACACTCATCTCACATGCTAGTAAAGTAATGCTCAAAATTCTCCAAGCCAGGCTTCAGCAATACATGAACCATGAACTTCCAGATGTTCAAGCTGGTTTTAGAAAAAGCAGAGGAACCAAAGATCAAATTGCCAACATCTGCTGGGTCATCGAAAAAGCAACAGAGTTCCAGAAAAACATCTAATTCTGCTTTTTTGACTATGCCAAAGCCTTTGACTGTGTGGATCACAAAAAAACTGTGCAAAATTCTGAAAGAGATGGGAATAGAAGACCACCTGTCCTGCCTCTTGAGAAACCTATATGCAGGTCAGGAAGCAACAGTTAGAACTGGACATAGAACAACAGACTGGTTCCAAATAGGAAAAGGAGTACATCAAGTGTATATATTGTCACCCTGCTTATTTAACTTATATACAGAATACGTCATGAGAAATGCTGGGCTGGATGAAGCACAAGCTGGAATCAAAACTGTTGGTAGAGATAATAATAACCTCAGATATGCAGATGACACCACCCTTATGGCAGAAAGTGAAGAAGAACTTCTTGATGAAAATGAAAGAGGAGAGTGAAAAAGTTAACTTAAAACTCACCATTCAGAAAATGAAGATCATGGCATCTGGTCCCATCACTTCATGGACAAAGAATGCTCAAACTACCACACAATTGCACTCATCTCACATGCTAGTAAAGTAATGCTCAAAATTCTCCAAGCCAGGCTTCAGCAATACATGAACCATGAACTTCCAGATGTTCAAGCTGGTTTTAGAAAAAGCAGAGGAACCAAAGATCAAATTGCCAACATCTGCTGGGTCATCGAAAAAGCAACAGAGTTCCAGAAAAACATCTAATTCTGCTTTTTTGACTATGCCAAAGCCTTTGACTGTGTGGATCACAAAAAAACTGTGCAAAATTCTGAAAGAGATGGGAATAGAAGACCACCTGTCCTGCCTCTTGAGAAACCTATATGCAGGTCAGGAAGCAACAGTTAGAACTGGACATAGAACAACAGACTGGTTCCAAATAGGAAAAGGAGTACATCAAGTGTATATATTGTCACCCTGCTTATTTAACTTATATACAGAATACGTCATGAGAAATGCTGGGCTGGATGAAGCACAAGCTGGAATCAAAACTGTTGGTAGAGATAATAATAACCTCAGATATGCAGATGACACCACCCTTATGGCAGAAAGTGAAGAAGAACTTCTTGATGAAAATGAAAGAGGAGAGTGAAAAAGTTAACTTAAAACTCACCATTCAGAAAATGAAGATCATGGCATCTGGTCCCATCACTTCATGGCAAATAGATGGGGAAACAGTGGCTGAATTTATTTTTCTGAGCTCCCAAATCACTGCAGATGGTGACTGCAGCCATGAAATTAAAAGATGCTTACTTCTTAGAAGGAGAGTTATGACCAACTTAGACAGCACATTAAAAAGCAGAGACATTACTTTGCCAACAAAGGTCCGTTTAGTCAAGGCTATGGTTTTTCCAGTGGTCATGTATGGATGTGAGAGTTGGACTGTTAAGAAAGCTGAGCACTGAATAATTGATGCTTTCAAACTGCAGTGTTGGAGAAGACTCTTGAGAGTCCCTCAGACTACAAAAGGATCCAACCAGTACATCCTAAAGAAGATCAGTCCTGCATGTTCATTGGAAGGACTGATCTTGAAGCTGAAACTCCAATACTTTGGCCACCTGATGCTAAGAGCTGACTCATTTGAAAAGACCCTGATGCTGGGAAAGATTGAAGGCAGGAGGAGAAGGGGATGACAGAAGATGAGATGATTGGATGGCATCACTGACTCAATGGACATGGGTTTGGGTGGACTCCGGGAGTTGGTGATATACAGGGAGGCCTGGTGTGCTGCAGTCCATGGGGTCGCAAAGAGTTGGACACAACTGAGTGACTGAACTGAACTGATATACACATATATTTATGTATGCATACTACACACATATCTGTATCACTTTGCTGTATAGCTGAAACTAACACAATATTGTAAATCTGCTAGACTTCAATTAAAACACTTTTTTAAAAGAACTCTTTAATTTTTTTTAAGTTACTTAAGAAATGACCTGTTGAAGAGGGATGCTCTGACCCTCCTCTCCATTTTATTTCCTGAAAACAAGAAATAAGTTTCTCTTATGAAAGAGGGGCTGCCTGCTTCTAAAGGTAGAAGGACACCCTTTACATCAAAGAGATTTCCAGCTCTTACCATCAAAGTGGCATCCAGCCCAGAAGTCTATATAAGGGTTGAGTCCTGCCCCAGGGCCACAGGTAAGAGGCTTTGCACCAAGGCCACAGAAGCAGAGGCCAGAGTCAAGGTCACCTCCAAAGCTGACTGAGCCCCTGTCTGGGCAACCTTGCCAAAAGTCCCCTGATCGTCACTAACAAGTTTCCTGACTCCCAATTAGGCAAAGATGCCCACTCTAGGAAACACCCTACAGCGCCCCCAACCAATCACCTAACGCCAGTGGTCAGCAGGAATTTTCTTTGTCTTGATGCTACAAAAATTGGCTATTAACCCACAAAAATGATCAACTCTCCCTGGACTGGCAGGAGTTGTCTGCCCGCTGTGCTCACAGTGCCCACTTTATCTCTGCTCTTTGTTCTTAATAAATTTATTTTCTACAGAACTTTGTGTCTGGAAATTCTTTCCGGATGTGCACTCAGGTTGTCTCAACATAAGTAAATTTTGTTACTTCTTTAATCTGTTTCTAATAGGGCATCCAAAACCAAAATTTCTTTGTTCTGTTGATACTTCAAAAGGTTATTATTTCTTTGTCTAAAAAGTAAAAGCGCTGCCTACTTTGACTACTTAGGTCCATATCTGTGAGCCCTCCATTCCTATGAATTATATGTGCTTCTTTTTCTTCTTTCAAGCTGTTCCATATATCACACCAGCCACAATAGAAAGGTAAGGGAGGATTTCCCCCTCTGTCAGCGAATAAAGACATAACAACCCAGTCCACATCTGGCTCTCTTTTTAGACTCACATTTGAACAATTGAATGGTAAAAGGCATTCTCAAGGCATTGCATTTTCATTATAGAATTCACATAAGAAAATATTCAGGAACTGTTGCTAATTTCATTGAACAAGACAACTATATGGGGAAAAATAACAAACAAAAAATTATGTTCTTGTGGATTAGAAATACACTCTGAAATATTTACTGGTGAAATGACATGATGTCTGGGATTTGTTTTCATGAGGTTTTGAAAAAAAAGGAGTGGGAAAGATGAATGACGATGGATGAAGCAGGATGGTAAAGTTGCAAAAGGGGTAAAAGAGATGATTAACACTATTTTAATTTTGTTACCATTTGAAATGCTCTTTAAAAAAAACAAAACAAAACTTTTTTTTTAAGTGGGAGGAAATATCTTGTCCTCCCATCCCACTCCATGGGATGTTTGTGAAGATCGTCTAAGATTAGTCTGTGCTATAAAGCAGGGGTCCCCAACCTCCAGAACAGGGTCCAGTACCTTGTATCAGATCAGCAGCAGCATTAGATTAGAAATAAAGGGCACAGTAAATGTAATGTGTTTGAATCATCATCCCAAAACTATCCCCCATCCCTCCCTTAAGTTAAATGAAAGTTGTTCAGTCATGTTTGACTCTTTCAAACTCCATGGATTATACAGTCCATTGAATTCTCCAGGCCAGAATACTGGAGTGGGTAGCTGTTCCCTTCTCCAGGGGATCTTCCCAACTTGAGGATCAAACCCAGGCCCCCCACATTGCAGGCAATTCTTTATCAGCTGAGCCACCTTAGGAAATCAGTTATCTTCCCTGAAACCAGTCCCTGGTGCCACAAAGGTTGGGGACCACTGCAAAGGACTTTGCAATGTGCCTCCATTGCTGAAGTGGGGAAACTGTGGGTTACAGTTTTTCCTCCGTAACTTGAAGGTCACACTGATAATGTAGACAGATCCAAGAAGGTGCACATCCCAAGAGCTTGCCACCTCTTGGCTCTGTCAATTTAGTGTTGGCCAAAATTTTAAAAAAAATTTTTTTTAATTTTTTCCCAAATTAGGAAGAAGCTTGAAACAAATCTAAAGAAATTGGAGTCACCTCTGTGCTACTGAACTGGCAGTATTCACTTTGAGAATTAAATACTTTCAATGTAGTGTCCTTAAGAAAATGACTTCCTAAAAAACACAGATGTTGGTGGTTAACACAGCAAATTTCGTTTGTGACTTTTGATTCACTAGCTTTCTAAAGCTGATGTCCTTGTCATGGTTAGAACACATTCAGTGAATCCAGTTGAAAGCAGGGGGAAAGGTGAAGGATAGAAGCAGCTGTGAAAGCAGATATATTCTGGGATGGCAATTCCTCAAAAAATGAAAAATACAATTACCATGTGACCCAGTAATTCTACTTCTCAGTATATATCCAAAAGGACTGAAAGCAAGGACTCAAGCAGATACCTGTACACTCGTGTTCAAAGCAGCATTATTCACAATAGCCAAAAAGTGTAAACAACTCAAATACCCATCCACAGATAAACAAAATGTGTCTACCCATGAGTAGGATACCATTCCGCCTTAAAAGGAAGGAAATTCTGACACACGCTACAACACAGAGGAGCCTGGAGGGTACTATGCTAACTGAAATAAGCCCGTCACAAAAAGACAAATCTTGTGTGACCCCACTTCTCTGGGGCACCTGCAGTAGTAAACTCACAGAGGAAGAGGTAGCTGGTGGGGGAAGGGGCTGGCCGAGCTGGGGTAGGGAGTTAGTGTTTGACAGGTATGGAGTTTCAGTTTTGTCAAATGAAAAGAGCTCTGTGGATGGATGGTGGTGATGGTGGCAAAACAATGTGTAGATACTTAATGCCACTGAGCTGGACACTTAAAAATGAAAAATTGGGGGCTGGGGTAGAGAAGGGATGGATTTGGAATTGGGGATTAACAGATGCATATGATTATACAAAGAATGAATACAAAATGAGATCCTACTCTATATCCTGTGAAAACCCATAGTGGAAAAGAATATAAAATTATGAGGA